>MU270000.1:182500-217500 GCA_021432705.1 Caranx ignobilis | reverse complement strand
TTTCAGGTTGTCCATCTCAGTCTTGTGGACACCATGTCTCAGTGACACCACCACTGCACGTCTTTAACACATTTATTCACTTGGACAGATGTTAGCAGCTTTTAGCAGGTTTTAGCAGCTGTTAGCAGGTATTAGCAGCTGTTAGCAGATGTTAGCAGGTTGGCAGATGTTAGCAGGTTAGCAAATGTTAGCAGCTGTTAGCAGGTTAGCAGATGTTAGCAAGTTGGCAGATGTTAGCAGGTTAGCAGCTGTTAGCAGGTGGCAGATGTTAGCAGGTTGGCAGATGTTAGCAGGTTAGCAGCTGTTAGCAGGTTGGCAGATGTTAGCAGCTGTTAGCAGGTTAGCAGCTGTTAGCAGGTTGGCAGATGTTAGCAGGTTAGCAGATGTTAGCAGCTGTTAGCAGGTTGGCAGATGTTAGCAGGTATTAGCATATGTTAGCAGGTTGGCAGGTGTCACTGTGACCCAGCGGTAATTGCAGTTACGTCTTGTCATCCTGTCAGACCTGTGTGGAGTGTGATGCCCTTTAAGCATCGCATTACGGCAGTTTTACGACGGCCAGCTGGTTTACGACACTGTTCGTGAATCGCGGGCTCAGAGGGATGAAGCTGCAGGTGAACGTGTCGCTCTCAGATATCACCTGGTACCGCGGCGGTTCCGCCATCAGGTGAGCAGCAGCGTGTGATGTCGTCAGTGTCGTAACGATGTGCTGTTTAAGGTTGAGTCTAACGACCGAATCCAGATTATTGATTTGTTGAGGTCGTGAACTGGTTTGAATGAAACAGACTCGAGCCGTGTCACATGATCCTGTACATCTTCTTGTCTGTTCCGCTGTCACGTGGTAGCTCACACAGTGTGTTGTTTAAAGTGGGGGTGGCGGGCTCAGGGGGGTGAAGCTGCAGGTGAACGTGTTGCTCTCTGTGCTCCTCAGGTAACACCTGATACCTGCGACCGTGTGACTGAGGAGAGAGAGGCGGCGCCGCAGAGGAGAGCACTGGCCGGCCGCCATCTCCGGGACCGGGACCCCCCTTCATCATCACTCCAGGCAAACACACACACATCCCCAATACCCCTGCACATATCACACACACACACACACACACACACACACACACAGAGTTTAAGGACAGTTCTGTGTGTTTCATGGAGGTAGCACTGACCTGACCTGAAGGATATTTAACATATTCTCATTTACGACTCATACTTGAACTCAAATAGATCATTGATGTTTTTTCTTCCTCAGAAAGAAGATCCTAAGTTCATTTTAAAAAAAAATATATATATTTAAAGGGTGAATATTTTCCACAGATCTGTTTCATCTGAACACCACTGTTCATCTGAAGTCGTATGACTTACACTGAGACCTTGTTATTTTGTGCTGTTTAAAAGAAGGTGAGTAAATTATGTTTATGTGAGAGAAAATGAAGTGTGATGGATTTCATCCGCAGAAATGTATGAATAAATCCTGGGTTGACAGTGAACGGCTGTAGCAGCTGTTAGCAGCTGTTAGCAGCTGTCAGCAGGCATTAGCAGCTGTTAGCAGCTGTAGCAGGTATTAGCAGCTGTTAGCAGGTATTAGCAGCTGTTAGCAGGTGTTAGCAGGTATTAGCAGCTGTAGCAGGTGTTAGCAGGTATTAGCAGGTATTAGCAGCTGTTAGCAGGTATTAGCAGCTGTTAGCCGGTGTTAGCAGGTATTAGGAGCTGTAGCAGCTGTTAGCAGGTATTAGCAGGTATTGGCAGCTGTTAGCAGCTGTTAGCAGGTGTTAGCAGGTGTCAGCAGCTGTAGCAGCTTCCCTCTGGACTTACTCTCGTAGTTCATCTCCACACACTCTTCACCAGGCTCCTTGTCTGGCTGCAGAAAAGCCCAGCGCTCAAACTCAAACGGAGTCTTGTCAGTCCACTGGAAGCTGTGCCACTGAGGGAGGGAAACACACAGGTACACCTTCAACACAGGGCTCCTTCCACCTGCCTACCTGTCATCCAGGTGTTCCTCCAGAGTGTTCTGTGATGTAAGAGTTCAGTCAGGTAATGGTGATATAGAGAGTGCCATAGAGAAGCAAGTTGAAGTCTATGTTCAGCTGCTCCCTCTCCTGTCAGTCAAAGAGGCCCCGCCCACACCTTCAGTGGTAAACTTAGTGTAAACAGGTGAGCTGTATAAACAGGAAGGGGTCAGTAGAGACCAAGGCCATAAACATTTTGAGTCTATGGAGACTGACTCACTCTAGTGGTCAGGAGAGGAACTGCAGTGTGATCAGTAGTGTTGCTGATGTTCAGGTGTATGCTCGAGGCTGCTCCCTCTTACCAGGTATTTACTCCGTCCCCCGATCCAGAAGTGTTCTTTGCGTTGATTGGCTCTGAAGGCCAAACACAGCACCTGACTGTACTCGACCACGTTGTGCATTGACACCAGGTGACCTCTGAGGCGACGGCAGTTATTCTGAAATCAGCGCAGATGTCAGTCGTTAGTGTCACGGACCAAGTTCACAACCTGTGTGTGTGTGTGTGTGTGTGTGTGTGTGTGTGTGTGTGTGTGTCCTCACATCTGCATCTCGAAAAGTTCTGGCAGTCTTGAAGTATTTTGCACAGCGATACACGTCGATGCGGTACCACCCGTCTCCACATGGCTTGGCTGGATACAGAGTTTTACAGTTGTGACGAATCCTCTGTGTGATGTCTGTGGAGCCAGAATAAAACCACCTCAGCTTCTCTCTGCAGCTCTAGGAACAACAGGCCGGTGTCAGCCAGTCAGAAGAGAGGAGGCTCTGAGCCTCTCTCCTGATTGGCTGACTGTTTTCTGACTGGGCCTGGTGACTGCTGTTGTAGTGACATCACAGAGTGACAGGAAGTCCTGACGGCTGGTTTTAAGGCTCAGTGTCTGAATACAGGCTGTGTGCATTTCTCTGTGGACTGAGGCTTTGATACTTTCACAGTATTAATATAGAACCTAGAGCTGCTTTATAATCACACTACACATGGACGTCTACCTTTATACTGTATGGAGCTTTAAGACGCACGTCTACCTTTATACCGTATGGAGCTTTAAGACGCACGTCTACCTTTATACCATATGGAGCTTTAAGACGCACGTCTACCTTTATACCATATGGAGCTTTAAGACGCACGTCTACCTTTATACCATATGGAGCTTTAAGACGCACGTCTACCTTTATACCATATGGAGCTTTAAGACACACGTCTACACTGTATTCTCTGTTCTTCTTACCTGGATCAGGTGTGTGGATACAGATCACATTGTGTAAACAGGAAGTCAGATCTGTGCTTTGGGGTCTTACCTGCCTGGACGTGAACCAGAACCAGGATCAGAACCACAGCTGTGAGCTCAGCGGACCTCATGGCTCCGGATCACGGACGATGTCGGTCCTCTGGAAAACGGTCTTAAACTGAAGTTCAGAGACACAGGACAAAAAGTCAAACTCCACAGACTTATCACTGGCATCACAAAGACAGAGTCCAGAACCAGAACCAGAACCAGTCTCACTTCAGGATCAAATCAATTCAAATGGATCAAAGAGGAAAAAATGTGTGTGTGTGTGTGTGTGTGTGTGTGTTGAATCAGATAACAGTTTTTTTCTAGGTTTGTTTTGAGGATTTCCCATAAAGTTCATCAAACCTCTTCACTGAACTTCCCATAATGCAACAGGCTGCTCTGTTTACCTGGTAAATACACACACACACACACACACACACACACACTGGAGACTAACTGAAGGTCAGTGTTGCCCCCTGCTGGAGCTCGTTTTCAGTTTTCAGTGTGAAATCATTCAAATATCAATAATCAGACATTGATCACAATGAAAAGTGATCAGAGCTGATCAGCTGATCAGACGGTTTCCTGTCGCTCCTGATCTTCTCTGTGTTGATGTTGGTGGGATTGTGGGAAAAGACAGGATCAGTTTGGCTCCAGGACATTTTCTGGTCTTAAAGTGTGAACACAGTAGGTTTGTGATTGGCTGCTGTGAGTGTGATGTCACTGAGCAGTAGTGCCTCCCACAGGAAGCCGTGGAACCAAACAGGAGTTGTTGTTGCCTCGACAGACGAACCAGACTCTGTAATTCGCATGTAGCCGCTTTGTCTCAAAGGTCTTTACACAGCACCATGACAACATCCTCTGACCTCTGACCCTCACATCGACTGAGGAGAAACTCCCAAACTCCCAAGAAACTGAGCAACAGAGCAGGGATCCCTCAATACAGACAAGAAAACAGTTACAACACCTGGGCTACACCTGCACAGGTCCAGATGTTGGACTGGATCTGGTCCTCAGCCTGTCCTGTTCTGTCTGGACCAGGCCTTCCCTCGGCCATGCTCACTTTGTCCCCCCCCAGAGAGCAGAGAGTCCAGTCCTGGTCTCGTCGCATCAGAGCCTGGATCCTCTCAGTCTCAGTCCTCCATCTGTACCAGAGGAGGCTTTGTCTGGACCTCTGACCTCTGAGGTTCCTCTGATGGGCCATCACGTTCTGGGTCTGATGTCTGTTAGTCCAGGTCCAGGTTTAAAAGAGTCCTGGATCCACACTTCTTCATGTCAGCAAATGGAGACAGGTGTGTCTGTGACCTTATATGGACAGGTGTGTGTGCAGGTGAAGAAGCAGAGAAGATGGCGAAAGAACCTGAGTCACAGTGATGTGAACTTGTGTCAGTGTGAGATCATTGATCCTCAGTCAGAGTCCATCAGTCCTCAGAAACACCTGCTTCACGGTGCCCAGGTGTAAAGACAAGTCCAGGAGCTGATGTGAAGTCAGAGAGAAACTCACCTGTTCTGGGACGCCCTGGCTGCTGGTGTGTCCTCGCTCTGGGACAGAGGTGCTCTGTCCCTTTTATCCTGCACTCACCTGTTTACCTGTCGGTTTGACGGTGACTAAACTAAACACAGTGGAGTTTAAGGTAAGGATTAAAGAGCAGCTCTGATGTTTGCTGTGTTTACAGCTGCAGGTGAGACGCAGCCTAAGGCTCCGTCTCACCTGCCATTGGGACATTCTCACGGTGCCTCACCTGACACAGGTGCAGCAGGATGCCCCTCAAAATTTTCCTTAGTTGAGGAAAAAAGTAAAGTGATTCAGCTTGGAAATCCACCGTTCCCACGGAGACTGTTTCCTTGGAGACTGTTAGCCGCTACAGCTTCACCATAGTGAAAACCCCTGGGCTACACCTGGGCTACACCTGGGCTACACCTGGGCTACACCTGGGCTACACCTGGGCTACACCTGGATGACCCCCGTGAGCTGATTGTGTGGACTGATCATGAACTGACTGCAGGTCAGCTGTGAGGTGTGGAATCAGACAGGTGAGAACAGGAAGTGTTCTGGACACAGAGGAGATGCTGGAGTTTGATAAATATGAGCCCAGACAGGAAGTGACCGTCTTATTTTGAAGGGGTCAGGGGTTATGTGACGGGGGGGGGGGGTGACAGCAGCTGACTGACTGTTTGCTCAGACTCAACAAACTGTTGACAGTGTTTCATGTTGGTGTGATCCTCAGGCCGTTGAACTGTGACACACAGTGTGTCCAAACACTGTTGAATAACCACACACACACACACACACACACACACACACACACTGTACGGTGGCCCTTAGGGCTCAAACCATCACAGCAGATAAAAACAACAAAACAGAAACTTTCTTCAGAAAACATCATCAGAGTCACAACACTGTTTCACACTACATCCAACAGGAATTCGGCCATTTTGAATTTTCACTTTAATTCTATTGGTGTTGAATTTTACAGCCGTCGCTCTTCACCCAGTGTCTCCACAGAACTGATCAGACCCGTGTGATGGTGACACGAGGAGGGTTTGAGTGTTTCGTTGAAGGGCCTGAACGAGGCACTAACATGAAACAGGAAGCTGCTGTAACTCCAGCTTCACTTTTTATGTTTGATAAGAACTCGTCAGCTCCCTCATGGTGACTGGAGGTGTAATGCAGTCTGACACAATAATCTGTTCACATTCAGGTTCATCACTCTGAGACACTGCCCCCTACAGATGACGCAGAGACACTGAGGACATGAGCCCAAAGTCATGAAAGTCAAACTCAAACCCAAAACCAGGATACAGAGGGTCAGTGAAGGTGGTGTTGAAGGTGTAGATGTGGATCAGTGAGTCAGAGGAGACTCTGTAGAAGGACAGAGAGCCAGCAGGACAGTCCACATACACTGCTACTGTGTAGGAGGAGGAGGAGGAGGAGGAGGAGGAGGAGAAGGAGGAGGAAAACATCTGACTCTTATTGTGCCAGACAGAGTATCTGTGGAGGTAGCCATTGCACCTCAGAGTCCAGGACTGATCGTTCTGTCCAAATGCACAGTCTAGACTGTCTCCTCTCCTACTGATGTCTCCATAAGTCACTGCAATGTTCACCAGTCCTCTCCACTTCACTTCCCAGTAACAGCGACCGGTCAGGTGGTGTTGACACAGCACCTGAAGCCAGACGTTGAACCTGTCCGGATGTTGAGGATACAGCTGCTCCTCCAGCGCTGTCCTCACCTTCCTGTTGTTGCTGGACACTTTGAGGTTTTTATGAACGGTGTTCGTGTCCAGCTCCAGTTCACAGGCGTCTAATGAAGACAGGAGGAGCAGAGTGAGTCTGAGCCTGACACCAAGCTGTAAAACAGTTTGTGTTTCTGAGGTTTTTCACTCAGTGATTCACTGCAGTGTCGAGTCTGAAGACAGAGCTGCTCAGAAGATAAATTATAAAGACCAAGAAGGCTGACGCTCTTCACCTGCTGCTGAGAAGGACCCTTGTACAATCACCTGGACTCACCTGGATTGACCTGGTTCACCTGGACAGGACCTTTTAACCTTTTAACTCTGATGTGTGAATCAAAGTGAATAAAAACACTCACACTTCTGCAGACCAGGTTTCAGCATCTGCTCTCCACCAAAGTCCAACCTGCAAGAAGAAGCACAGTGACTCTGTTACTATGACAACCACAGCCTCTGTGTGAACTGGAAATGACATCAACCTCATGGATATAAATTAGTCACCAATGACGGCTCATATTTAAATATTCTGTCACTAGATGTTGCACCAGATCACAGAGACAGCAACAGGAAAGACTGGACTGAGTTTCCCTGTAAACATCAGAGCCATTAAAAACAGTCGATACAAAACCATTAGCATTAGCTAGCAAATGGTGTGGTCTGCTCCACTACAACAGTTAGTCAGCTAGTAATAGCGACATCAGCTAAACATTCATAACACAAGTAACAAGTTAGGTGACGTAAGTATTGGCCCTTTTCCACTACAGTTACAGCTCAGTCACTGAGCTGTAACTCAGCTCACTCAGACTCAGTCATTTTCCAATGCACATCGGTACTTCACTGTTCCTGCATGATGAGGGCGGGGTCTTCATAACGCGGCTGCTGACTGAAACAGATGGATCGAGCAGTGAAGCCGCTGAGAGGGATTTACAGTACTGGAAATCAATTCAACTCTTTGTTTTTTTAAACTTAATTCCCAGTTAAGTGACAGTGAGGAACACTACTAACATGTGAAATGTGGTTTTGGTTGCTTAGTAACGGCAGAAGCGACCATGGATGCGACAGTAGTGCAACCTTCCAAGTACCATGGAAAACGCCAGCTGTGGTGTTTTTAGACGCTCCATGTGAACGGCCCCTTATAACTTGTGTGAAAGAATAACAGCAGCCTCAGCACAGAGCAGCGGGCGCTGTTGCCGGTAGGTTTTTAAAAATAGCAGATTTAATTCTTGTGTCGGATGTCACACTTGGAACTGTTTCAGAGACAATGCTCTGATGAGTCAGCGGATGGCAGTCGGTTGATGTCACTTTTTGGTATCAGTTTGCTTGGAATCTCAACTGAGGTGTTACCAAAAGACAAGTCCAACAAAAGTACCAGGTAGCCTACCTGGTAGTAACCCTACTGGAAAAGCAAAAGAATGGTGTCGATTCGAGTTGAGCCGAGTAGCGCTATTTGAAAGGGCCATATGTCACTGATGGAGGTGAAGACGCCGAGTTTGACCAGCCAATCTACATGTGTTTTATGGACATGGGGATGCCTTGTGACCACGTCCCCTGCAGGGCTCAGAAGGAACCACTCTGGGAGTAGTAGTTCGCAGACTAGCTGCTATGAGCCATGCAGCCTCTGCACAGCCCAGGTGACGGCTGTGTCTGCATTCTCTGCACAAAGTGAAATATATTTCCATCGAATGTTGGAGGCCACCAAGGTCCCGTGTCCCTGATCCTGTTTGTGGTATTAATGGGCAGGCTGGAGGGAGCTGGAGAGAGGAAACCTGTAATCTATGGAGCTGCATCATGACCCCACATTGTTTATTGACCTGTTCTTCTCTGTCTCTGTGTTGGTTGTTATGTCTCTAAAACTGTCCAGTCTGTTGTGTGCTCATCTGTCTGTACCTGAGAGAGTCCAGTCTCCAGCCTGGATCCTCCAGTCCGGCAGACAGCAGCTTCACTCCTGAGGCTCCTGGATGGTTGTAGCTCAGGTCCAGCTCTCTCAGATGGGAGGGGTTGGAGGTCAGAGCTGAGGCCAGAGAAGCACAGCCTTCCTCTGTGATCAGACATCCTGAGAGACTGGAGACACACAACAGCACACAGGAACCCTCTGTCAACACCTGCTGCTGTGTTCAAGTGTCATCAGATAAACAGCCTGATGGATCCTCACCTGAGAGTCTCCAGTCTACAGTGTGGACTCTTCAGTCCACCAGACAGCAGCTTCACTCCTGAGTCCTGCAGGTCGTTGTTACTCAGGTCCAGGTGTCTCAGACTAGAGGACTGGGAGCTGAGGACTGAGGACAGAGCTTCACAGCTTCTCTCTGAGAGGTTACAGCCGCTCAGGCTGAAGAGATGATCATGAAGAATTAAAGAAGAAAGGAGTTTATTTTCTGTCCTGTTGAAAACACACAAGTGTCTTTATATAATGATGAATAAATCCATCTGTCTCTACACTTACAGAGCTTTGTTGGAGGCTTCGACCACTGGCAGCAGCCTCAGAAGAGCCTCCTCTGAGCCAGAGTATTTCTTCAGGTCAAACAAGTCCAGATCTTCTTCTGATGACAGTAAGATGAAGACCAGAGCTGACCATTGAGCAGGAGACAGTTTGTCTGTGCAGAGACATCCTGATCTGAAGGACTGTTGGATCTCCTCCACTAGAGAACGATCATTCAGTTCATTCAGACAGTGGAACAGAAGGATGGTTCTTTCTGGAGAGGAGCTATTCCTCATCTTTTTCTTGATGTACTGGACTGTGTTCTGGTTGCTGTAGTAACGTCCTCCTGTCAGTGTCAGGATGCCGCTTACGAGAGTCTGATTGTTTGGCAGTGACAGACCCAGGAGAAAGCGAAGGAACAGGTCTAGGTGTCCACTGGGACTCTGTAAGGCCTTTTTCACAGCTGGCTTATGGACATTGGTTGCAGAGGTATTGTTGAAACATGTCAGCAGACTGCGGACCTTCAGTCTGCGCCCAGACATCACATTTTTGTTGTAGTTGAAGAGTGAAATGTTCACGTGAACTGCTGCCAGAAACTCATGGACGCTCAGGTGAGAGAAGCAGAAGACGTTTTTCTGGCCGTCCTCCCTCTGCCCACACACCTGTGTGAAGATCTGTGTGAACAGACCTGAGTACTTTGATGCTGCTCTGGTGTTGATGCCACTGTGTGTCAGGTCCTCCTCTCTGAAGATCGTGCTGCTTTTCAGTAGCTGGTGAAAAGCCAGCTTGGCCAGACACTGAATGTACTGTAAGCACTTTTCTGAGATGTACTTCTCTTTTGCTTTGTTGATCTGAACCACCAGGAAGTGGATGTACATCTCAGTCAGGGTCTTGGGCAACTCTCCTCTCTCTTTGGTCTTCAACAGCTCCTCCAGAACTGTAGCAGTGATCCAGCAGAAGACTGGGATGTGGCACATGATGTGGAGGCTTCGTGATGTCTTGATGTGGGAGATGATCTTTCTGGCCTGCTCCTCATCTCTGAACCTTTTCCTGAAGTACTCCTCCTTCTGTGGGTCAGTGAACCCTCTGACCTCTGTCACCATGTCAACACAGTGAGGAGGGATCTGAATGGCTGCTGCAGGTCGTGTGGTTATCCAGAGGCGAGCAGAGGGAAGCAGTTTCCCCCTGATGAGGTTGGTCAGCAATACGTCCACTCGTGTTGGCTTGGTCACGTTAACGGTCTTGTTTGTCCTGAGGTCCAGTTGAAGGTGGCTCTCGTCCAGTCCATCGAACACAAACAGAAGTTTGAAGTCACTTGTGTCAAAGCTGGACTTCTGCACTGTTGTGAAGATGTCATTCAGAGTCTCCTCGTTGATGCACTTGGTTTCTGGGATACATGTGTGAATGAGCTCTGCCAGTCGAAACCTTTCTTCCTTCCATAAGTTTAGCTGCTGGACAGTGAAGAGAAATATCAGATGCAAATCTTGACTGGTTCGTTTTTCAGCCCAGTCCAATAAAAACTTTTGTACAAGGAATGTTTTGCCAATTCCTGCGATCCCACTGGTCAGAACAGTCCTTATGGATGGGTGCTGGAAGATATTGCTGGGTTGAATTGGTCTCTGTGATTCTGCTGGTTCTCCTGATTGCATCTGCATCTTCCTGAACTGATGCTGCACCTTGTCCAAACCATCTGTGACCAGCAGCTCCAGGTTTATATCACACAACAGTCCCCCACTCTGCGCCCCAATCCAGCCTCCCTGTGCACCCTTGAACATGCTCTGGAGGTCAGCCTGCACTGCAAGCTGCAGCAAAGTGCTTGGTTGTGGAGGTCGTGATACTGACACCATCAAGTCTGTGGAGAACAAAATGACACACCTGAGAAAGCATGAAACCAACCCCAACCCTTGCATCGTACCTGGAGCGGCCTCATTGCCTCCTGGGGCAAATACTGAACTGAGGAACCAGAACCAGAGCTGAAATATTTCCTGGGTTTTTTAAATGATTTTAAAAACATGGGACAGAGACACAGGGTCAGTTGGTCCTTGTCTGATCAGACCTGCTGAAGACATTGTGAAGTCACTAGTGTTGTATTTCTACCAGCTGTTCTTCTTTTCTATGTTCTGTTTGGTTCAGTTAGTGGCTGTGTTTGTTAGATGTAAAAGAAGCAACATCTGTTTGGTGAGGCTTCAATCTCTGCTCGCTCTCATTGGCTGTTGTGGGTATTTCTGTTGGAGGTCATGGATCTGGAGGTGAAAGGCTGCGACTTGTTTAGGAGCAGTAAAAAAGTCATGACCCTGAAGGACTGTTACTGGACTAATGAAGCTTCAAATTGGTGAGAAACATTATTCTGACGCTGCACATTTTCATTTCAGAGCAGGTTACCTTCAGAGAAGTCAGGGGGCGGAGCAATCTGTGGCCTAACAGATGAATACTCTCCACCACCACCATCATCATCGTCTTCATCATCTTCATCAGCTGCCTCCTCTGATAGACACAGATCAGCAAGTCACATGGTTGTGTCACATTATTGATGTGTTTACAACTGCTGTGGAACTTCTGAACTTCTGATAAGTTCATTATTGATGATTGAATTGAAATTCTGCTTCATGCTTGAGTCCAGACATGGAGAGTCTGAGTCTGGACTCACAAACATCAATCAATCAATCGATCAATCAATCAATCACCAGAGGAGCACATTACCTTCAGAGAGGTCAGGGGGTGGAGCAATCTGTGGCCCGACAGATGGAGACTCTTCACCATCATCATCATCAGCTTCGTTATCAGCTGCCTCCACTGAGACAGAGACACATCGAACTGTTTCTGTTGATTGTTTTGTTGAAAAAATATTTCTGTCCATGACGTGTGCAGTGTCTAAACCCGGTTAAGAATCATCTCAACATGGACTAGAGGAGTTGATTTGTCATTTAATCAGTTATGTTAATGATTAGTTTTCTGATGATTGGCTAATTGATTAATTACCAATCATTAGAGCTCCAGTGATTCACTTCATCCTGTGTCATCAGAGACTAGTTAGTGGTTAATGACGATCAGTTACTGTGTTTACTTGTCATATGTTTGGAGACGTTCACGTTACTGTCAGATTAATTCTGAGTTGAGCACTCACCTGTTCCAGGTGCTGCACCCACCCCTCCACCTGCAGATGTAAACACTGTATGAATATGAATACATCACTTTGTGAAGACAGAGTGACCGTGGAGAGGACTGGGGCTGACCTTCAGGTCCTGAGCTGACAATTGACAAACGTCTTACGAGGTCATTCCTCCTCATCCTCTTCAACACCCTTGTGGCCACCTCCACAAACTGATGGCTGTAGGTCTCCACCATCATGTCCACCGTGTCTGGCCGGTCTGCCTTCTCCAGCCGGCTCTTTGGGATGGAGGGTACGCCCTTCAGGAAGTCTGGCTGCTGCAGGTACCACTTGAATGTTTTTAGCTCTTTATCCCCCAGATCCTCCAGAGTCTCCAGCAGCTCGATCGCTGCCATTGTTTGATCCTGCTGAGCGTCCTGTTGCCCGGTCTCAGCCTCTGATCTCTACAAACATCACTCGACCTCAGTTCTTCAGTGACCTCATGTTTCTGCGGGGAGAGCTCTGCTGGGTTTTCTACCGCAGCTCTGCTGGGTTTTCTACCGCAGCTCTGCTGGGTTTTCTAAGGCAGCTCATCTCATCACCGTCTCGTCTGAGCAGGTTCTGTCCCACATGAAAAGAAACACAACATTCACAACACACACTGCACAATACACACCTGTGTTGGTCTGTAAACTACAGCACTGGCCCAGAGAGAACAAAGTTTCATCTTGTTGCTCCACCATCTTGTTTCAGGAAGTTACAACATGAAGGTAAAGTGTTGTACCCACATCCTGTTGTTACAGCAACACACAGCGAGTGATGTTCTCTTTAGTGTCTCACAGTTCACCATCAGTACAAGTGTGAAGAATTCAGGAGATGTTCCAGTGACTGGACTCGAGTCAGAGTTCAGTAAAACCTGCTTCAGAATGAGATAGTCCTGGTATAAAATGAAGCTAAGCTCTGTTGCACCATTTCACCAGCACAAAGGACAGAAAACAGAAAAAAGAAAAGTCTCTCATTCACACTCAGCTTTTCCACTCTCACTCCTCTCACACTCCTCTCACACAGGAAGAAGAAGAAAGGCTCCAGCTGTGACAGTGTCCACTGTTTATGAACAGTTATCACAACAGTTTAAGTGAGTGATATGTTGCCTCTGAGGCAGTGCGTTAGCCACAGGCTACAGTGAACCTGGGTTATAAAATCCCGCACACAGATTTGTATGTGCTAACATGCTAACGTGGCCCATGTGAGCATGTTAGCATGCTGATTTGACTCCTGTCGTTTAAGGAGCAGCAAAATTGCGCCATCAAGTGCAGCTGATAAATGATCAAAAATAAAAGAAAACCCCACTTCCTTCAGCAGCAGCTGTTATCAGCTCCGTCACAGTGACAGAAACCACAGCAGGCAGCAGCTGAACCTCTGGGAGGAGGTGGGGGTTGGGGGGGTGGAGAGGCGAGCACGTATGTGTTTTATATTACTGTTGTGTGAGTGTCACTATTATTCATGTGGAGTTAAAATAAAAGTATTTCAGGACCATACCTGAGGTCAGGACTCATGTTTAACAAACTGGTCACCAACATGGACCCTTGGATCCAGATGAAGAGCGTCTGGGCATCGTAACAATACACACCTGTCATTCTATGTGTTGGACCCATGCAGCACCAGCAGGTGGTGGTTCGGCTGTGAGGGCCAGGCCTTGCCTTGGGCTGGTGCCTGGCCCAGGGTGGAGGAAAGGCTCCAGGGACATGGACTTAATTGTGGAGGCTCTTACCTCCACCTCCTCCAGGGGCAAACAGAGACTGAGAGGAAAAACAAAAGGTTTTAGTCATTCAGGTAAAAGTGGTTTCTCCACCTGCAGAGACCAGTGATCAGCCCCAGACTTTGACCTTGGCTCAGCAACAGATAGATGTGTCCCTGTGGTCCACCAGGACCGTGTGTTCTTATCTGATTTGTCCGACCAGAGAAGGGACAAAGAAACTCCAACAGCACCAGCTCCATGTTTTTTCTCCCAACAAACCAGCAGCAGGTTGTGTGGCAGTCTCTCTGGGTTTTTCAGTTCATTTACAATTGGATTTGTTCAAGTTAAAACCTTGTCTGTGATCTGTGACTCAATATGCAGCAGATAAACTATATGTGGCATGTGGCCTGAGTTGAGATGATGTCCTGATAAAGCAGCAGATGTGTTTCTATGATACCATCCTTCAGGAAATAACAAGTCATGCGATGTTAAATAAGATGTACTGACCTCATGGAGATAATGAGGAGATGAAACCTGAGGTGTGCAGCAGTCAGAGAGGAGACAGAGATGAAGACAGACGTCTACATGGACATAGATCACCTGCTGCCACTACTGTTGCTGCTGCTGCTGTGGAGCTCAGGTAGGACTGAAGGACATGAGACAGGTTCAGAACTACAGAGAAAAACAGAGAGTCTTCACCTCTTCACTATCACAACAGTACATCTTTATGTTATTAAGACGTACAATATTTAGTAAGAAACAAAGAGGTGCAGTGTCATGGTTCATGTCTCTCGTTCCCTGTTTAATTCCTGTTTTATTTTGAAGTTCCCCTGTCTTGTCTTCCTGTGCTCGCCCACCTGTGATTACCTCATGTGTCTCATCTGTGTTTGATTGCTCAACCTGTGTCTCATTTCCTCGTCTATTTTACGTCAGTGTTTTCCAATAACCAATGTCAGAGAAAGAATATGCAGCTGCTTCATAATCACCTGCTCCTGTAACATCAATTATCCCATAATCCTCTGCTTCTCTTCCAGGTGTTCATGGTGGTACCACTGATAAGATGGACATTGTGCTGTTGGTGGGAGAAACCAGGAGCTTGGAGGATTTTGAAAGTGTCTGTTTGTTTGTCTCTGGTGTCGTCAGAGCGTGTGACATCAGCCCAGACAGAGTCCAGATCGGTGCTGATTTTACTGTTACTGCTGTTCATACTGTCTCAGCACTGATGCTACTGTTGCTTCATGAGTATTGAAAATCCAAGGACAGCTCCTGCTCCTGTTGATAACGCTACAACACTTAGATGAAAAGAGAAGCCTGAATCAGTGTTCTGGTTTGTGGAGAGCGAACAGGAGACGCTCTTTATAGGGTTATATAGTAATAATAGCCTTGGGTCAATGTGTTTATTGTGTTTTCACATGACGTTTGTTTTTTGCAGGTCTGACTTGGTTCAGTAACGACCTAAAGACCATGTGGCACCTGAACACTCACCACACCAAACAGTCCCTGCTGACGGCCACAGACGGCCTGACATACACAGGCGGAAGAGGCGTCCGCACGGGTGACTGTCCTCATGTTGTTCTGCCACATTTTGCCCATTTTCCTTGATAAACTTTCAAAGTTGTTTCCCACACATTTTTAAAATGATATTTTTTGACTTTTTAAATCAAAGAACCAGATATTTCTAACAGTTGTCCCTGTTATTGTCTTACAGAAGAGGCTCTGTACTACATCAACCATGAGAACTTTAAACCTCATGTGGGAATGCGTAGAAACTCCCAGAGAGTTGCTGTCCTGATCACAGATGCAGAGTCTCTGGACAACACACACATCCCCTCACAGAACCTGAAGGACAACGGCATTGAGATTTACACTATTGGTGATTGACTTAGTTTGAATAGTGAGAAAGAAAAAGTGAGAATGAGCCCTAAAAAAAAAAAGCTACTTCCTGTAATGTACACAAAGATAGCTAACCCTGCACAGGAGCAAGTTCTGCACTGGATGAGTTGAAGTTGATTGACTGACCTGCTGAACTAAAACCAGACAACTGCCCCGAAGGAAGAAAGTCACAATGAAAACATGTGACTTGCTTTAACACTGAGTCAGCAGATAAATGCTAGATTTCTACAGTTTGTCATTGTTTAGTTTGGGTATCAGGAAACACAATTTTATCACTTTGTCAAACAAATATTGTTCTTTGTGTGGATCTGTTAGTTAAGAGACAGTATTAACACATTGTTCTTTCAGGTGTGAAGGATGCTGACGTGAGACAGCTGAGGTCTGTTGCTTCTTATCCCAAAGAATCTCACATGTACTTTGTCAAGGACTTCTCATTTCTCCCAGACATCATCAACAACCTCACCATCAACCTCTGTGAGAGCACCAGCAGATTAGGTAAGCAGCCATTCATGTTAGCACCAAACTGACCCACTGGAGCAGAATCAGTGTCAGAACACCAGGGTTCTCAAAGCCGTTAGACACCGGCCACGTTTAGCATCCGAACAGTTGGTTATGAAGGACCAAAATGGCCGTTAAGAACTAAATATGTCCTTCAATTTCCTGGGGTCACATATTTTCTCGCTTATATTTAAAAGGAGTTCATAGAGAATGAAAAACATGTCAAACTACATCAATAGGAGCAGTTTAATACAACATTTACTGAAGGTCCTGCAGCACAGTGTATGGGAGTGTAGTACCATTTCAGCACAGACGACGTGGGCTCAGCCTCCAGGTCATCTGAGTCTGGTGCTGCTCCTGAGAGAGGAACAACCAGTAATGAAGCTCTATTTACTTTATTAACACCTCCAGCAGATCAAAGGGTTTGCTCCATCAGCACATCAAGCTTTTATTCTCTCTACCAGTGTCATTCATACAACCACAAAACAGACAAACCCCATTAAAAAATAACTGGGACATTGTTTCCAGAAAAGCTTTTAGTCCATGAACTCTCTCTCTCTGCAGACTCTGTCAGGCTGGTGGATGGGACCAGTCTGTGTTCAGGCAGACTGGAGGTCAAGTCCAGCCAGTCTAACCAGAGGTGGTCCTCGGTGTGTGAAGATGACTTTGACCAGCAGGATGCAGAGGTGGTCTGTAGGGAGCTTGGCTGTGGGGCTCCTTCTGTCCTCCAGGGGGCGCTCTATGGAGCAGTGGAGGCTCCATTGTGGAGCAAGGACTTCCAGTGTGGAGGCCATGAGTCAGCTCTCCTGGACTGTAGAAGCTCAGGCTCCACTAGAACCAGCTGCTTACCTGGCAAAGTTGTTGGACTCACCTGCTCAGGTAGAAGTGGAGCTACAGTTTGGATTTGATTCATCTCTGTTTTAATCAAACTCACTTCCTCTCCTCTTCACTCTCTTCTCTGTGTTCAGAGCCTGTCAGGTTGGTGGGAGGAGCCAGTCGCTGTGCAGGTGAACTGCAGGTGAAACAAGGAGAGTGGAGACCAGTGGATGGTGACTACTGGAACCTGAAGGCAGCGTCTGTAGCCTGTAGAGAGCTGGACTGTGGCTCTGCTGTTTCAACAACAAGAAGAGAGGAATCTTTCAGGTCTGTGTGGTGGATCAACAGTGACTGTGTTCAGTCTGGATTCACCCTGAGGGAGTGTTCATCATCCCTGACCTCTCCCTTCACCGTGGAGCTCACCTGTTCAGGTAAGTCCATCAGTGTAGGTCAGGTTCAGTGTCTTCCTTCTTTTGTTGCGGTGGCAGAAATGTTCAGTAACATGTCCTTTTTGGATTTAAGTGAGTGGAGTTCTGAAAACAAGACATTCAGTGTCTCAACATTTCATCATCATCTTTAGTCACCGAATCACTTTGATGCCGTTCAGTGGATCCACTTTATTTCATCTATGGCAGCAAAACACATCACATGACTCTTTAGAAACTCCTGTAGGTTAAAGTGGACTAACGAAGGGACAGGAGACAGCCATGTCCTCAGAAACAAACCCTGAAACTCAAACATCCCTGTCAGATGAGGAGGACTGTGTAGGTCAGCAGTCAGAGGAAAGTCTGTGTCTTCAACTGATGATGTTAAAGATGTTTCTGTGAAGATGTTGAAGTCCAGATAGTTGGTTGACTTGAGTCTTTGACTCAACAGCTGGACTGTGAGTTTCTTTAATGGTTGTGTTGGGACAGAGAAGAAACTCATCACTGGATATATGCTGATGGCTTTAAAGTTTATATGACAGTAAATAAAGGTCAGGATCAAACTTTGAATGTTGTGTCTCTCTCTGCAGACTCTGTCAGGCTGGTGGATGGGACCAGTCTGTGTTCAGGCAGACTGGAGGTCAAGTCCAGCCAGTCTAACCAGAGGTGGTCCTCGGTGTGTGAAGATGACTTTGACCAGCAGGATGCAGAGGTGGTCTGTAGGGAGCTTGGCTGTGGGGCTCCTTCTGTCCTCCAGGGGGCACTCTATGGAGCAGTGGAGGCTTCATTGTGGACCAAGGAGTTCCAGTGTGGAGGCCATGAGTCAGCTCTCCTGGACTGTGGAAGCTCAGGCTCCACTAGAACCAGCTGCTCACCTGGCAAAGCTGTTGGACTCACCTGCTCAGGTAGAAGTGGAGCTACAGTTTGGATTTGATTCATCTCTGTTTTAATCAAACTCACTTCCTCTCCTCTTCACTCTCTTCTCTGTGTTCAGAGCCTGTCAGGTTGGTGGGAGGAGCCAGTCGCTGTGCAGGTGAACTGCAGGTGAAACAAGGAGAGTGGAGACCAGTGGATGGTGACTACTGGAACCTGAAGGCAGCGTCTGTAGCCTGTAGAGAGCTGGACTGTGGCTCTGCTGTTTCAACAACAAGAAGAGAGGAATCTTTCAGGTCTGTGTGGTGGATCAACAGTGACTGTGTTCAGTCTGGATTCACCCTGAGGGAGTGTTCATCATCCCTGACCTCTCCCTTCACCGTGGAGCTCACCTGTTCAGGTAAGTCCATAGATAGATAGATAATTTCATTGTTGTTTAAATGGTAATGACAATAAAGTGAGGTGCATTCTGTATGGTATAAAAAGTTAAAACAGCAATAGACAGTCAAATATAATGTGTATAAAAACAGAGATATAGAATGTGATAGAGAACATGGGCATTGTCCCAACTGCACATCTCCACCTTATTCAACAGAAAACAGTCTGAGTGCATTATATCATTGTTTAGTGCAGGCATGGGGAACCTATTCTACAGAGGGCTGCTGTGGCTGCTGGTTTTTGTTCCAACCAACCAAGAGCACACATGCGGAGGACTTTATATGACAGTAAATAAAGGTCAGGATCAAACTTTGAATGTTGTGTCTCTCTCTGCAGACTCTGTCAGGCTGGTGGATGGGACCAGTCTGTGTTCAGGCAGACTGGAGGTCAAGTCCAGCCAGTCTAACCAGAGGTGGTCCTCTGTGTGTGAAGATGACTTTGACCAGCAGGATGCAGAGGTGGTCTGTAGGGAGCTTGGCTGTGGGGCTCCTTCTGTCCTCCAGGGGGCGCTCTATGGAGCAGTGGAGGCTCCATTGTGGACCAAGGAGTTCCAGTGTGGAGGCCATGAGTCAGCTCTCCTGGACTGTGGAAGCTCAGGCTCCACTAGAACCAGCTGCTCACCTGGCAAAGCTGTTGGACTCACCTGCTCAGGTAGAAGTGGAGCTACAGTTTGGATTTGATTCATCTCTGTTTTAATCAAACTCACTTCCTCTCTTCTTCACTCTCTTCTCTGTGTTCAGAGCCTGTCAGGTTGGTGGGAGGAGCCAGTCGCTGTGCAGGTGAACTGCAGGTGAAACAAGGAGAGTGGAGACCAGTGGATGGTGACTACTGGAACCTGAAGGCAGCGTCTGTAGCCTGTAGAGAGCTGGACTGTGGCTCTGCTGTTTCAACAACAAGAAGAGCAGAGTCCTTGGAGAGGCCTGTGTGGTGGATCAAGTCTGAGTGTGTTCTGTCTGAGTTTACCCTGAGGGAGTGTTCACCATCATCACACTCATCATTCTTCAACCTGGAGCTCACCTGTTCAGGTAAATCCATCAATACCTTTTCCAGCACGATGGAGCACCATGCCATAAGGCAAAGGTGATTACTAAGTGGCTTGGGAACAAAACATCCATGGCCAGGAAAGTCATCAGACCTTTATCCCATTGAGAACTTGTGTTCAATCCTCTAGAGGTGGGTGAACAAACAAAAACCCACAAATTCTTACAAACTCAGCATTGATTGTACAAGAATGGACTTTCATCAGTCAGGATGTGGCTCAGAAGCTGATTGACAGCGTACCAGGGCAAACTGCAGAGGTCTGGAAAAAGAAAGGTCAACACTGCAAATGTTCACTCTTTACATAAACTTGATTTAATTGTCAATAAAAACCACTGACACTTATGAAATGCTTGTAGGTATTCTTCAGTATACCATAGTAACATCATGACAAAAAGATCGAAAAACAGTGAAAGCAGCGAACGTTGTGAAAAACAATATTTGTGTCAGTCTCAAAACTCTTGGTCACAGGTGTGTAGGACAACATTATCCTAACGTTCAGGAACACTGGGTGCAGCAGCAATGACAATCTGTGGCAAAATGTACTGTGTTGTTTCAGTCATCCCTCTGTTTACAGACCTGCTGGTCCAGCCAATCATCTCCGTGTCCTCCATGGACGGGGTCTCCAAGTCTTCAGGCGTGTTCATGGGCTCTAACTTCTCCATCAGCTGCTCCATCCAGCTAGAGTACCCAGGAGGCTTCTTCCAGCTCACCTTCACCTCCCCTGACACAATGTACAGCTACACCCAGCCAGCTGTCAGTCATTCCGCCTCCTTCCTGTTTCCTGCTGCAGAGCCCACCCACCAAGGAAACTACAGCTGTGTTTATCACCTCTATGTTTTTTCTCATAACTTCTCCTCTGAGAGCCGTCGACTGTCCCTCACTGTCTCAGGTGAGCCGAAGCACATTTCACCTGTCTGTGCTCAGGGGCCCATTGTCTCGTCATCTGTCCATGTGTATTTTGTGAAAAGTCCATGACAGGAGAGGATCCAGCGAAGGTAGATAAGCATCATGAGGGTAAGAAACATCCTTTAAAAACATCGTCAGTGTACAGAGACGATCAGACGACCTTATTCTGACTCAAACATGTTGAGGTCACTCCGGTGACATCACTCAGGTCTGTTTAATGAAGCTGTTGTACTCATGTCATGTGATCTAACGTGATGACTGAGTGCATTTCATCAGATCCAACAGGTCCTATCATCAGACTGGTCTTCCTGCCACTCAGTCTGCTGCTGCTCATCACTGCCACCTGCCTCAGCCTTAAGGTACCAGACTCACCTTTGTTGACCTGTGGTCTGTCTGACGTGAAGCTCTCAGCTCCTGTATGTTGAACTGAAGTCTATCTGTGTGCTGCCACATCTCTCCAGGCCAGCAGGGGGCAGAAGCCGGGCCAACAGGAGGCCATAGAGCTGGAGTCTTTGAACCCGGGTGTTTCCACAACTGACGGAGGGCCAGCTGAAGAAGAAGGAGTCCAGGCTGCAGAGTAGTAACTTCTCTTACATCCAGACCTGTCAGCTGCCACACACCTGTCCATCAGCTCAGTCAACGATCCAGCACTGTCCCTCAGATGTTCCCTTCAGAGTTTCACGGAGATCCTGCAGGAGGACATCATCTGTGGTTTTATCTCTGCTCTCGGTTCATGTTCATTTCATGCCTTCATAGTATCAAAAGAATTCCCTCTGAGGTTTGAACTACAGATCAATTACAATATATAAATAGTCTGTGATGTTAATGAAGGGGTGATTAATGGGTAGCCCTGACCCTTACTTCATGTGTAAGAGAGCAGCGGAGGGGTTTTAGGTTTTACACACAACTTTTACTGTCACCCAACATCATGTTTTATTTTCACCTACAACATGAAAACATAACAGCTATAATGACTTTGATATATTTTATTGACAGTGAACACGACGAGAACAGTGGGGAACTGTTGGGATTGATGAGATAACGTGTAACCATGACAACCCTTAAACACTGTCTGCACTGTTATGTCATTTAATAAACCAATCATCTATAATATTATCATCTAACATATTAATTCAGCATTTACACTTAACCCCTCTTGACCTGACGTGGTCATGGACACACACACACACACTGAAATGACTTTACAGGGATTACACATCTGGATAAAATAAAATGTGCACATCAGGATGTATGTGCCTCTACAGTCCACACTTTGATCTTTACATTTACAACCAGGAGCATCAAGACAAAAATAAAAGGTAAACTGAAGTAATAGATAGATAGATAGATTACTTTATTCATCCCCGAAGGGAAATTAGATTGCCATAGTAGACCGGTGTATAGAATACAATAAAATACAATAGAGTAAATACAATAGAAATACAGTATAAGTACTAAAACATAATGAACAGTATATACATATGATATATAACATCAGTACAGTCAGTGTGTGACTGTGGCTCTGACAGAGGTGGATGAGTTGTAGAGTCTTGTTGCCGTAGGTAGGAACGATTTCCTGTATCGTTCCTTAGAGCAGCGGGTTGAATGAGTCTGTTGCTGAAGCTGCTCTTAAGCTTGTCCAGTGTTTTGTGGGGGGGGGGTGAGAGGGATTGTCAATGATTGCCAGCAGTTTCGCCAGCATCCTGTCCTCCACCACCTCCTCCAGGGTTGCAAGTTTGGAGCCAACAACAGACTCTGCCTTTTTGATGAGTTAGTTCAGCCTGTTGGCGTCCTTTGCCTTGATGCCTGCACCCCAGGACACCGCAGCAAAGAAGATGGTGCTCGCCACAACAGACTGGTAGAACGTCCCTCACTTTGTGCCCAGATCTTGGTCCTGTCTCATTCCTATCACACCATCTGGACTCTTTCAGGCTCTCACACTCACTCACTTACAGCTGACATTGTTCAAGTCAGTCAGGCTTCAGGGCCTGAGAGGCAGAAGGGAACTGGGCCCTTGTGTCCCCGGCCTGGTCCCTCACTTTGATGGCTGAGGTCCAGTCCGGTCTCTTACAGACCATAGACTGTATATGACTCAGGCTCCTTCACGTGAACTGAGAGTTTCCCGTTGTCAGTGTAAACTGTTAACAGTTACTAACAGTTTACATCATCAAGTCAGTTTATGTCCTCTCACTTTCAGTCAGCATGGACACTGACTTTGCTTCTGAAATTACCCACAGTTCATAGTGAAGTCAAATACAGGAGAAGTCGTTGGAAGTGTTGCCACCGAATCACTCCCAGTCCCTGTTCTTGTCCCGATCACGTTTCTTACCGGTTCGGGTCCCGGTACCGGTTCGGGTCCCAGTACCGGTTCGGATTCGGGTTCGGATCCCGGTACCGGTTCGGGTTCTGGTACCGGTTCGGGTTCGGATTCCGGTACCGGTTCGGGTTCTGGTACCGGTTCGGATTCCGGTACCGGTTCGGGTTCTGGTACCGGTTCGGGTTCGGATTTCGGTACCGGTTCGGGTACCGGTGCCGGTTCGGGTTCTGGTACCGGTACCGGTTCGGGTTCGGGTTCGGATTCGGGTTCGGATTCCGGTACCGGTTCGGGTTCGGATCCCGGTACCGGTTCGGGTCCCGGTGCCGGTTCGGGTTCTGGTACCGGTTCGGATTCTGGTACCGGTTTGGATCCCGGTACCGGTTCGGATTCCGGTACCGGTTCGGGTTCTGGTACCGGTTCAGGTTCGGATTCCGGTATCGGTTCGGGTCCCGGTACCGAATCGGGTTCGGGTTTGGATTCCGTTACCGGTTCGGGTTCTGGTACCGGGTCGGGTCCCTTTTTGATGAGTTAGTTCAGCCTGTTGGCGTCCTTTGCCTTGATGCCTGCACCCCAGGACACCGCAGCAAAGAAGATGGAGCTCGCCACAACAGACTGGTAGAACATCTGTAGCATCTTGTTGCAGACATGAAAGGACCTGAGCCGCCTCAGGAAGTAAAGCCGCCTCAGGCCCTTCTTGTACACGGCCTCTGTGTTGATGTACCAGTCCAGTTTATTGTCCAGTTTCACACCCAGGTACTTGTATGATTCTACCTGATCCACATCTGTCCCATTGATGCTGACATGGGGGGGGGCAAGGGTTTGTTCCTCCTTAAGTCCACCACCATGTCCTAATGTGTTTATTTCCTGTTGTTCAACTTAAACAACTTCATGCAGCTCTTCTAGGTGAGTGCATGTGTGTAGCCTACAGAGAGAGCATCACTCCACACGTCTCACAGAAGCTGTCGTAGTTTGGCCGCCGGGAGTTTGGACTTGGACCGACGTGACGTCACTGACGCGTCCTTGGTGTGGGGTTAGGGTTGGGGTCACCAGAGGTGTTTGGTTTCACTAATTAAGCTACAACACGTGAACCGGAACTTTGAAACAGAAACTGATATAAAATGATACACAGAAATCTGAACCTTTTGACAGTGTTACTTTCAAGTGCTATAATTAATCATTATAACCCCCCCCCCCCCCCCCCCCCCCCCCCCGGCCCTGAAGAAGACTTGGTATTGCCCAACAGTCCTCGCGACTCACTACTCTACTTGCGACCGGTTTAGGAACAGAGAGAAAAGAGCCACAAGGCCGAACAACAACCTTAAATGGTTGGTTGTCATGGAGACGGAGAAAACCCGCGGTCCAATAGGAGGTAAAAGTCATATAATCATTGAGTTAACAGGTGTGTTGTTGTTTTATGTGTCTGACGTTAGCTAGCTGCTAGTGCGCTCGTGCTCAGGTGTTTGCTAGTGGCCGGAGGTAAAGCGAGGGGGGAGGAGCCACAGAGTAAATGTGCTGGTAGCATTTAGCTGATCTGAGAACAGCATATGTAGGCAGGCTAATTGTTAGCCTTGTTAGCTGCCTACATCACAAACTGCGTCACTAGTTCACCTGCCTGGTAAGAAAACGCCTGATGGTGTAAAGAGGTGATGTGATGAATCAATGAATAAACATCGGTTCTGTCAGAATAAACCTGTTTAAATAAAATGTGTTAGGAACAATGGTGGGAAACGACCGAACCTCCTGTTACTACTCTTCCTGACAGGTAGGCTGTGCCAAAACAAACAGGTAACATAGCCTTTTATCAAAGTGAATGATTGTGCACCTTCCCTCACACCGGGACACATGCTGGCTTATTTTTATTTGGGCAGAGATCAGGTTATCAGTCCAACCAGAGTGTGTTACCACATGTGAAGTCTGAGCAGTGGAGGTGAAACCATAGTGACTCTGAGCTGAGAGTTCACCTGTTCACCTGTTCTCCTGTGAACAGAGAAACGCTCCTAATCTCACTGTGCAGTGATAATAGACACATTCTGTTCTGTTGACCTGATCATGTGACGTTAGCTCGAGCTGATCTCAGGATGCTGATTGTGATAAAACTGAGCTCAGTCCTGGATAAAATCAATAGAACATCTGACTTTAAGTTCTTCACTGTTTCTGTTCAGTGTAAAGTCAGTGCTTCAGCTGCTGTGTCCTGCCAGGTCCAGCAGGGGGCAGCACACTGACACAGTACAGCCCGTGGCTCCTCCACCCAGCAGAGCGTCTGGCTGCAGACCTCCAGCGTGGGGCTGCTTCCGGTGCAGGCCCCACTCCATGTCATGCCCTAGGTTCGCCTGGCCGGGGCATAACAGCTAGAGTACTGCAGTATGTAAAACCCGCTGGGCTCGTGTCATTCAATACATCTTCCATTAAGCTCAACTTTTTTATATGGACTAGTGTCACTAAGCTATAGTCCATGAATGGAGTTAATTCCAAGACACACTTGATGTAGGCTAATGCAGTAATAATGCTGGTGGACTTACAATGCAACCTATAAATTCATGTTTTTCATCTTAATGTTGATTCATTAAAATAAATCAACAACAAAGCAGCTTCTTCCAAAGATAAACAGATAGATAGATAGATAGATACTTTACTCATCTCCAAGAGAAATTCACAGTTCCAGCAGCTTGCAAAGGTGGGAACATGGGGGCATGCAGGGTTCTAGAAAATATGAAGGAAATAGTACTGGATTACACAGTACCGTTTTAAAAAATATATATAATAAGAGTGCATGCAAAGTAGAATAAGAGTATAAATTGCAAAATATAATAAATCTCCACTCTTTGTGCAGTTGTGCAAAGTGTGTACACAATTTTATTATGAAGTTTCTTGCACAAACTTCCTGTTCTGAGCGTCCTGACCATGAATGTGCCATGGATGTATTATGATGTATCCATGTTCCTGACCGCAGTCTAGAGTGGAGCCTGCATCGACTCGCCAGAGTCCTTTAAGAGACGCACAAAACGCTGTGGCCGAACACTGGAGGCAGCCTGAGAGTGGAGGTCTGCAGCCAGACCCCTCTGCCTCCACCTGAGCAGATGTCATTTACCGGAGCTACACCTGGTTTATTCACTGTCAGCTGAGCAGGACTCAGGGTTTCAGTGGTTAGATAATTACAACATTACAACAGTGTTTGATTTGTAGTGACTCGTGTGTGTTCATGTGTGTCCATGTAGTTCGTCAGTGATCTGATGGAGGTGGAGGAGGAGGAGGAGGAGGTTCTACTGAAGATCATGGTGTCCCTCATCATCTTCTGTTCATCTCCTTCAGCATCTCCCTGTGACATCCACAGTGAAGGTACAGTTATTAAGACGTGATGAACCACAACACCTCAGGTAACAGGTTACATTCTTCACTCTAAACCTGGTTTACTTGTATTTTCAGGGACATGTTTATTTTCATTTCTACCATCAAACTATAAGAAACAAAAGTTAAACCAGCAGCTTACACTGATTGGAGGAGCAAATCCAGTGTCACATGACCAACGGGTGCATGCTGGGTGTTGCTAATGCTAACTGCTAAAATACTGATGGTGGCCCTCCAGCTGCTGAAGACAGCAGTGACGCAGAGTGGCGTTCACACATGTGTGTGTGCAACACTTTACAGCATCAACTACCACTGCATTGACTAGCACTGATTCAGAAGTTACAGCTCCTCCTGAACGTTTCCTGAGGAGCCTGTGGTCAGTTTGTTGTGCTAGCATGCTGCTAGCCATAGCTTGCCTAAATGATAATCACTGTTACACTGACTGCAGCTCGATGGGAGGTCAGAGTTGGTTTCCTGTGTGTCGCTCTGTGGCAGCAGGACATTTTCTGATGATCTGTTTCTGTTAAACTGCAGCGTAACCTGAGAGTTCAGCAGCACAGTGTTTAGGACTGTGTTGATGAATCCAGACTGAAGCTGCTGTCAGACTTCAGCAGGAGACTCACTGAGACAGTATCACTGCCTCCACACAAACGTACCAGATATCGTCGAACAGGCTCCTCAGAGCCATGTTCACCTCTCTGATCTCGTCGGCTTTGGCTCGCACTGATCTGCTGGCTTCAGTCGTGTGATTTTTCTTGATCACGTCTGTCCAGTTGTCGATCGCCTCTCGAAGCGTAAACACCATTCCAACAGCTGACGCAATCTGATCATCAACAAGAGCAGATCAATAGATTTGTGATCAGTCATGAATCATGTACATTGGTCTGAAGGATTCATCCTAAAAGCAGATTCTCTGTAGTTACATTCAGTAATAACAAAGTTGGGGTATGTGGTTTAATAAGAATGAGTCTGGATGATTGACTCTTATTATGTTGAGTATCATTAGTGAGTCTCACCTTGGCAGCACTTCTACCTGCGGTTGAAGACATGGCTCTGCTGAGTTTCTCTGCTCCTCTTTTATACAGATTCTTTAATGCAGTTCCACCGAGTTTAATAGCAAAAACTGCTAAAATGCCGAGTGTTGCTGCACAGATGATTTGGAGGTTTTTGTCATGATACAAATATCTGACAGCAGAACATGCCATGTCCATGGGGATGCCCAGTCCCCTTCGTCTTGCGATGGCTTTCACGATTTCTAACACAACATATTGGTCCAGGGCGTCCAGGTCTGCAGAGGGATTCCTCCTCCTCTGCTCCAGCCTCAGTTTCTCGAAGAGTTGCTGGATTTCATTTTCAGTTTTGGCGTTCTTCTCTGCTGCTTCCTTTGCCTCTTTCATGGGCCCACTGGAGAGGATGATCTCTACAATGTCACTTGACAGAGAGATGGCAGTACCTACACCTGTATACGCTCCTCCTAAAACGCCTAAGAAAGGAGCAGCTGCTCCACCGGTCATCAGAGTAGCGGCGATCGTACATGCAACTCCAGCCACGGCCACTGAGCTGCCCACACATTGACCGCCTTGACATTTCTCCCTGAACGACTCCAGTTTATCAGCCAGTTTCCTCAGCTGCTCCTCACAGCGCTCGTTCTTCTCCATCCAGGCAAAAATCTTCTCCAGCAGCTCGTCAGCAGTGGCCATGATGGAGGTCTCTGTGTCCTCAGTGAAGCGTCTCTGAGATCAACCAGAACTGAAACAAAGTTGAGATGGATTAGACTCCATGACAGCTGTCCTCTGAGGAGGAAGATCATGACATGGACAGGACGACAGCAGCATCACAAATTGCCAAACGTGTTTGGTGAAGATTCCAAGAGGAGGAAAAAGACGGCACGTGTCAACACAACAACTGAGTGACCTAAACAATCATCATCCAGCGAAGCTGTGTTTAAAGAATATGAAGCAGTCTCAACATCAGCTAGCACTCAGGCAAGACAACACAACAGATCAGCAGGTATTTGAAAACTACACTCGCCAGCTAACAGCTGGTTTGGAGCCACGTTACTCTGCCGAGCCGCTGCTACCTCTCAGACCTGTCCCTACCTGGCCCGTATGACACCACATGGTGGTGTAGTCTATGTGATACTCAGGTATACCCACTGAAAATGCATCAAGATTTCATATTATCTACCCACTACAACAAACTATCTAACTATGGTCTATGTGATACAGGTGTGAACAGTGCACCCACCTGAAAAGCAGTATACCCACTACAACACATTAGACTACACCACTGGCCACACACGTTCATGATCGATGAAAACACATCAACAGAAGTCTGTCCATGGACGTTTGTTCATCTGTGTGGTTCAACTGTTCAGTGGCTGGATGTGTTATTACAAAATATGAGCATATGATATGATCCATTTCTAATCGCTGGCCTTTAACTCTGATGCACAAAAACTGCAGAGAACAAGAAGAACTTTTTTAAATATGAAACTATGAACTAATATTTATATATACTTTTACATATACACACAGTTACTGACAGTTTATCTGCACAGATGTAATCAGTCTGTTAACATTGTCCTACTCTTCTGCTGGAAGGTGGAGACGTTTTCTTGTTAATATTGTTCTTATATATATTTTCTTACAAGTACTGCTTTCTTTCTTTTTCAATGTATTTACTGTTTGTGTTCTATATTTCCTTCACTGTTGTCTGCTGCTGTAATCCTCTAGATTTCCCCATTGTGGGACAAATGAAGCATTATCTTATCTGTTATTGGTCTGGGCCATCAGAGGCAGTTATTGGTGTTGGACTGAAGTTTTTCATTTTGTGCAGCCCTACATTTTATCCATCCTTTCAGTCCTGAACTTCTTCAGAGTTGAAGAAGCGTCTTGGATCAGAGGTGTTGGCCTAGATTCAACTTTCTCCGAGAACCATGACCTGAATGACCGAGAACCTTCATGGACCATGAAATGCAGCTGAGAGACTTAGAGGGCGGTCCCACCTGAGCTCACTTTCTGTAAGTCATGTGACTTATTGTAAAGGAGGCTCCAGGCTCAGCTATCTGATTTGCTCCTACTTAACACAAACCCTGGTCCTGGACCACAGTCTCTCTCTGCCTGTGTTTCACACGGACCTTTATTACTGACACACAACATTCAGAGTCGGTAAAGTCAGTGGAGTGTTTTCTGAGAGATGGAGCGAAGACCAGAAACAACAGAAAAGAAGAAAAGACAATGTCAAAGGTGTGGGAACATTACAAGTTTCATCCTCTGTCAAACTGAACGTTCAGACCAGAACAGTCCGTCCTCAATGATGCAGACATGAGTCAGTATTGATGGTTAGTTATGATGATGTCAGCAACTTTAGGTCGAGGAAACAAAGTAAACCTAAAACCTAAAACTGCATTAATTTAATTGTACACACACACAGTCCTGCTAGACTTCAAAATATCAGGTGGTCAGTCAGATGAGAGGTTGGAGTCTAAACCCTGACAGTGTGAGCTGGAAATGAAGGTGTTGTCTTACCAGCTGCAGGTCACAGCTCAGCTCAGTGAGACAAGAAGGAGAAGGAGAGTGAAACACAACGTTCAGCTCCAGGGTTTTTATAGAGCTGGAGTTTCCCTCCAACGCTTCAATGTGAAAGTGAAAGTAGTGACCTACCTCGACAATGAAAAAACATCCTGCGTCTATGAACCAAAATAAAATCAATGAGCTGATGTTTCACCTCTGCTGCAGCAGACTTATTGTAGTTCTTCACTGGTGGCTTCTTGTAGCCCACTTCCTGCAATTATTGTGACTTTGTGTGGGTCACTTTATGTAAGTCATGTGACGTATTGTAAGTCATGTGACGTATTGTAAAGAAGCAGCAGCAAGGCTTCTCCTCATTTCAGTTTCATCCTGTTTATCCAGAGTCAAAACATATGAACTGCGACTTCTTTATTTATGTTATTTTTTCAACAACAAAAAAACAGGTTCCAAATGTGGAGATAATTCAGGTACTGTCTGTGTGGTGACCATGTGAAAACTCCAGAAAACAAAAACACAACATCTACAACTATTTCTGCATCTCTGTGACATGAACAGCATCAAATGAAAACACTGTCGTCCAGAAACAAACCATGATCCTGAACAGAACCAAACCCCCACCCCCACCCCCCCACCCCACTCCCCAACCTTCAGGAGCACAGATTAGCCCAGTTTATATGATGGTTAGAAAAGAGGCGTCACTGGTCATTTGATTGACAGGACCAACAGAAAGAAGAAGATTCAGCCTTTTCAGCAGATTAAGATGGTTTTTATTTATAACACAACAAGTAAAACACAAAAACTTAATACACGTGAAATCCAACGTCAGGTCAGATTTGGGGAAAAAGGAATGTTTTTAATGTTATATTATTGTTATATATATATATATGTATATGTATATGTATATATACATGTTAGATGGTTAATGACAGTAAAGACACTGAGACAATCAACAGCTCAACAGTTGTGACATGATCACTAAAACAAAAAGAATAATGTTCAAGTGAAGTGATGACATCATCAGTGATCAGTGATAGATTCCTCATGCAGGTGGATTAGACTGTTAACTCTGTAACCTGTAAGAAGAAGAGGAGCTGCTCTTCTAACCCTGTTACAGGTGACTTGTCCAGGTGAAGGTGGTGACAGATGATCCTCTGAGCAGGAACACTGTGTCTATGTGAGGGTCAGCTGACACAACACATGATAAAACTGCCTTTCTGCAGTGGATCACTCAGGTCAGTCTTAACTAGTTAACACAAAGCACTCTCATAATGAGGTGTGGCAGAGCACGGCACGGCATGGCCTGGTTGGGGCAGGAAACTGTCTAATCAAACACAGCTTGAAAGGCCCTGTACAGGTCAGAGGGTTGGAGGGGGCTGAGGACGACATTGCTGAGTTGTCGATGGTGTAGGAATACTGATCTTCCAGAAACTTCCTGTCAAACTTCACTCTAGATCTGTCACCCAGACAGGCAGCAAGATGGATGGTGGCTTCATACCCTGAGAAGTAGAGGGCGAGAGACAAGGCCAAGGTGACGACGTAGAACGGGACTCTTATTGGATCACCGGGGAAGAGGAACGGGATGACGATACGGCTTCTGTCTGGTTGACCATGGTTTTCAGTGAGAGATTTAAAAGCTTCCCAGGCACCGTCCTCTGGTGGTCTGAGAGGACTAACCATGATCCTGGGAATGAGCTGATCTCCAGCTCTCTTCATTGAGTTCCAGTCATCTGGCAGATTCCTGGGACGATGTCCTTTATCAGGAATGTCACATTGCTTTTTGTTCCCACAGTAAAAAACTCGGTGCTGAGGTTGTATGAGTCCTGTAGCGGTGCCATAGGCTGCCTCAGCAGTGATGACACAGTTCCATGGAGAGTAGAGCAGCACGTCTTCGATGGAGGTCAGAGGCAGCAGACAGACCGCTGGGTGCTTCTCATCTCTGATCGACCCATGAGCCACAAAGATGATGTCGATCTTCCCCCTTTCCTTGTTCTTATAAATGTATTCTCTCACTAAATTGAACATGTCGATGAGATGGAAGAAAGCAGTAGAATTCTCTCTCAGCCACTGTCGAACAGTTTCATCCTCACAGATTTCTATTGCAAACTCCAACAATGTGTTCTCCTGAGCTGAGCTCCTCTTGGTGGTTTCAATGGCGAGTTTCACACAGGCCAATCTCTCAATCAGCTTCCTATAAGAAGAATAAAACAAGAGAAACATTTAGATGCATCATCTCCATCAGGTTACCACCACCTGATCCACATGTGCATCCTCTAACGATGAGGTCTTTCAGTTTGACTCCTGGACAGAGAAGCTCAGAGACACAACTCAAATAAACCTTTGATGGAATCTGTCAGTTTCATCTCGCTGTAAAAATGTTGACGAGCAGACTCACTCAATTTCATCACGGTTCTTTTTAAACTCTTCAGAGGCCTTCTGTATGGCTTCAGCGTTCCTTCTCAGACTCTGACTGGCTTCTGTCTCACAGTTGTTCAGGGCTTTACAGTTGATGACCAGATCAGTAACTGAAAATGCAAGTCCAACTGCTCCTCCTGCAATCTGAAGAAGAAAACAGTGTTTACAACCAGACCTGGATCCTCTCAGTGATTGGACAGGTGTGTTTCCTGCTTCATCCTCTGGCACTGTATCACAACATTTGAACAACAGTTGCTTCTTCTGGCTGCCAGCTGTGGTTCAGTCCTGGGCCCTGTCCTCTGAAGCAGGTTCAACAGACCCAGAGTGTCTTCAGTTCCCCGGCTTCACTTAACCCAACAATCGTAATCACGCTAATGGGTCACACGATGGTGGTTATCAGCTCGTTAAGTCAACCCAGGGTTCACCAGTCTGGGTCTGAGCATGTTCACATGAAAGGGGCGGAGTTTGCAGCATCTGACCAATCACAGACATGGACAGGTCTGACAGCAGAGTATTTCACTAACCAGGAGCAAACGATAATTCTGCCGCGATATGAAGAGCTGAAGATCAGATCACTGCTCTGTCATTATGGGATGGATCTGACAGGAACCACATTTGTGTGTTTCCTCTAAACTGATCACATTTAATGTTGCGGTGTGTGTGATGCAGAGCGTTAGTGGGACAGTGACACACAACTCCAGTGTCACTGGACACATAGTTTGATCATCTGACAGAGGTTTGTCAGCCCCTCCGATGAAAACTAACTTATATATATATATATATATGTATGTGTGTGTGTGTGTGTGTGTCCCTTTTATTGTGTAGAGATGTTCATCTGAAAACACCAGGAGGCTCTGACTGAACTCTCCTGAGCTTCAGATCCTCTGATGCTCAGAATTTTTTTTCTTCAGGTATGAACAACATTCACAGCCCTAACACCTGTCATTTCCCAGAGAGCTGATTGATCAGGAGGCGGAGCTTTTCTACCTGGCGATCTCAATCTGGAACATAACCTGCTCCGGACCAGGTCAGCCATTCAGCATCAGTTACCATGGAGATGTATGTAAGAAGTGAACCACCATCATAGCACAGAAAACCCAGAGTTACCCTGAAGTTTCCTCTCTAAGACCAAATCTTGCTTCAGAGGACAGGTGGCTCTGAGAAAACTAAACTGAACCACAATAACAGACTGATCATCACACTAACATGTGGAGGCCAGAGTCAACCACAGGACACACAGTGATCTCAGTGATGAGGCAGGAAACAGTGCCCCCTGTTGTGCCTGGCACAGACCTGCACCTTCCTTTGATACTTACCCGTCCTGCTGCCTTCGCTGCTACTTTTCCACCAAGAGAAAAGGCCACTGAAGCTGCAGCTGCTTTCCCTGTTTGTTTAGCTGCTGTTTTTAGAACAACGTTTAACCCTAACACCCAGAAAAATGACGAAATTATTCTAAAAATGTGCCCAGAGAGCTGAAATGTGGGAGAACTAGACAAGATGTTCCACAGGCTGACATCATCAGGTAATATCAGTCCTTTGCGTTTGGCCATTGCTCTCAGGATTCGCTCCATGACATGATTGTCAGCAGGAAGTGGATCATCTTTCTGTTGTTCTTTTCTCAGCGTAGTCATGAGACACTGGATTTTCTCCTCAGCCCTCTGGATCTTCTCTGAAACCTCTTCAGCCTCTTTCATGGTGCCACATGATTTAACTGCATCCACAATATCAGCACCTATGTTGGTAGCTAAACCAGCCCCTGTTGCTACCGCTCCTGTTGCTATCAGAAGAGGTGCTGCTAAACCTCCGGTGAAGAAGGTTAATATACCTGCTGCTGTCAGTGCAGCTGCTCCACCTACAGACACTGAGCTCCCTACAACCTTTGAGACGTTAACGTTCTTCGTCCTTTCCTCCATCTCAGTGGCCAGTTTCTTCAACTTGGCTGCACCTTCCTTCTGTAGCTCCACCCAGGGGGGGAGTTCATCCAGGAGCTTTTCAGCCACATCCATGATGAGATCAGCAGGTCTGGAAGAAAGTCAGATAAGAGGTCACTCAGAGATGTACAAACTGCCCTGGAGTTAAAAGCCCTGCATGTTGTGAAACCTGTGAAGTGACGGTGTCTTAAAACATCTCTGTGGTGATGCTGTGAAATGATGGATGTTTATCATCATTATCTGTCAATGTGGAGGTCAGCTGCAAGTCAGAGCAACACTGGGCAACAAACTGGAAACGTTCATGATGTCTTCAGGATCACAGAGTTGTTGTTTGTTCATCACAGACAGTTATCGGCTCTGAGAACGCAGCCTCTATTAACGCAGGTTGTAAAAACAATGGCACGGTTTTCTTTTTTACATTTAGACAGACGTCAACTGTCTTCGTCAGAAGCGTCCCCAGGTGTCATGGTGACGCCAAAGACGGTTTAAAAACCAAGTATTTATGTGCTATGTGAGCTTCTCCATGGCCCCGCCCTTTTAGGAGACTAGCGGCAGCCCCGAGTCTGTTGACTCCAATGGGAGAAGTGAACGTGAACACGTGGTGGATTCTTTTGCACCACAGTCACTGAAGTAAACACCGGCTCATTTTTCACAGGCCACACCTCTTCTGAACATTTTGACATGACAAAGGCAATTTTCAGACAAACACATCACATATTGTCATTCTTGTTGAACTGTTGTTGGAGGGGAAAGTGAATATGATTACACTGAGCCTATGATGTGGTCCTGGGTACTGGGTGGTGGTGACCACGCCCATGTAGGAGACAGTGAGTG
>MU270000.1:162500-180000 GCA_021432705.1 Caranx ignobilis | reverse complement strand
GGTGCTGATATTAGGGCCAGGGCACTGGTGAATGTCCCCGAGAGCAGCAGACAAAGTATGATGACAAGATTGTCGCTTCGCTGGATTTTTGGTGTTGTCATTGTAAGTCATTGTCACAGTAAGGTTGAATAAAGGTATCAAGCAGTATCTTATTTCCATATCCAGAATGTTTGCTAACTTTAGAGCTCTCAAATTTAATGTTAGGCTTTACAGAATGAGCCCATGTATTGAAGTCACTTTTGTTACTGTTGTTGTTGCTGGGCAGGCCAGCCTGCCCAGTGTGGCTGAAGACCAGCCACACTGGGCAGGAGATCAGGTGTTGAGTTTTGGAAGTAGAAGCCTGCAGCTGGAGCCTGGGCCTGGTGGTCGATGGCTGCAGCTGGAGCCTGGGCCCGGTGGTCGATGGCTGTAGCTGGAGCCTGGGCCTGATGGTCGATGGCTGTAGCTGGAGCCTGGGCCCGGTGGGCGATGGCTGTAGCTGGAGCCTGGGCCTAGTGGTTGATGGCTCTGGAGCTAGGGGCTCCACAGGCCTGAAAACTCCCACTTTGACAATCTCCCCAAACCTTGGAAATGGATCGGGCATAGTCCACCATAACTGGGGAAAATACAGTTCACGGACAAATAAATTCTGTAGTTGGCAGTAAGTTAAAAAACTTGTAGAGATTTCAAGGATCTAAGTTGGATTCACAGGAGCCCTGCCTGCCTCCAGCCAAGCATGTGTCTGATGTCTTTATCAAATGAATTAAAAGTTGAGGAAATAATGGAGTCAGTACAAAGTTTTAAACTTAATGTGAACCCTCATGAGGAGAAAACATGACATGATTAGTATCAAAGGAAGGCCTCACCTGGTCGGGCCAGGGATTCTGTAGAGGAAAGATTACACTGTCATTTTTGGGTTTAAGAGAAATTGGGGAGGAAACTTTCCCAAATTTGAAAAAAAAATCAGGCGGTTCTAAAGCTTTTGACCCGTAGTGCATCTATACACATATATATATATATATACGTGTGTGGGTGGGATTTCAATGTCAAACTTTTATGAGACAGAAACTTTCGCACGAGACGTTTAATATTCAAACAAACAAACTTTACAAAATGAGACTGACGTTTCTGTCTCTTCACTTCAGACATCATGAAGCAGTCTGGTCTTCACTCCAGGAGGACCGTGGTGTCCTGAACCTGCACTACGTTAAAAAGCTTCACACTCACAAACTCTGCAGCAGGTTTGATTGACAGCTGTCATCACACAAATCAAATGAGTACAATGAACTCAGGGTCTGATGCCCACTGATCTGAGTCTGAGCAGCAGTGCTCACACCAGAACCAGGTCTCGCACCAGATCCAGGTCTGAGTGAGAAGCTGCTGTCAGGTCATGGATCTCAGTGTCTTCGTCTTCGTCCTCAGAGGTTGTCTTCATGTCTTCAAGCAGCAGCTTCTCTCTGTCACTGGGGGGAAATGTCAGTGGTCAAAGATCAGAGGTCAAAGGTCAGTGGTCGATCTCTCCGGTGGCAGAAACTCATCAGAGCCAATCAGAGCTCTCATGTTCATGCCTGAGCACAGGTGTGTGAACTCACCATGCAGGTGTGTTCAGGGGCAAAGGTCACTCCTCTCCCTGCTCTCTCCTGAGAGCCGCTGCTGCTGCCACTGACCGAGCTCTTCCTCATGATACCTGAGCCACAAACACAACATCAGCACACTTGTTGCTGTGTTTGTGTGTGTTTGAGTGCTTGTGTTTGTGTGTGTGTGCCCTCCCACCTGCAGGAGGCGCTACATCCAGTCTCTGCAGACTGTTTTTGCGAACAGGAGGGAAGCTCCCGCTCTTTGAGAGGCGGCGTTGGCGATGGTTCAACATGGCAGCTGGGGAGACAATGCCAGGGGGCGGGGCTTTACCCATCCTCAGGTACAACTCCTCGATCTCTCGCTTCTGATTGGCCTGTAGGTCCTGCACTTCAGACAGGTGTCTGAGAGAGAGAGAGAGAGAGAGAGAGAGAGGATTCATGTGATCTGGACTCTTCAGGTTTTAAGTAACAAGGTCTATTTAGGTTCACATGAAGTCACAGATCATGTGACCACAGGTTAAAGCTGCAACAGCTGTTCTGGAACAGCTGGATCCAGATCCAGAACCAGATCCAGAACCAGAGCAGGTGGTCTGGTGACATGTTTTGTGTAAATGTTTGGTTTCATTGTTTCCCAAGTTTTATTTTGAAATCTCTCTCTCTCCCTCTCTCTCTCTCTCTCTCTCTCTCTCTCTCTCTCTCTCTCTCTCTCTCTCTCTGATTGGACCGATCATTTGTCCACCAATCACCTTTCACGCAGTTCTTGTAGCTCCTCCCACGTCTCCTCATTGTCGCTCTCTGATTCGTCAGAGCTGGCGGACAGTGCAGAGCAGCTCCATGATTGGCTGTAGGTGGGGCTGCTGGCTGACCCCTCCCACTCACTGATGCTCAGCCTGCTCTTCCTCTTCTCCTCCTCACTCTCACTCCTCCTCCGTTGGTCCTCTTGTCCATGAGGTGGGGAGATCGTCACCATGGGGATGCTCCTCTCTGATTCACTTTGTTCCTCTGTGCTGCTCCCAGAGCTTCCTGATTGGCTTGGCCTGGAGGGAGGCGGAGAGTGGGCAGTGGGAGTGGCCTGGTTGAGTGGGCGGGGCTCCTGATGAGGGACATATGAGGGCATCACCTGGAAACGGCCCACGGTGAGGACTGGAGGTTTGTTGGCTGTAAAGAGACAGAGGAAAAAGAGCATGAGCAGCTGAATTACCTGTAGGTGGAGCCACAAGAAACATGGAGGTCACAGCCTGAAGTGACATCATCAAAATGTTCCCTCTGGGCTTCCATACTGTGAGCACTTTATTAGGAACAGCAGGTGACTGAGTCTTACCCTGGAAAGGGTGAGACAGCTGAGGGGGGGGCACCTGGACAGGAGGAAAAACATCATCATCATCATCATCATCACCATCGTCATCATCATCATACTCATGTTTGTCATCTTCATCATCTTCATCATCAGCATCATCAGCCTGTTTGTGGCGGTTTGTTGTCGCTCAAATAATAAATATGTTCATTACATTTGTTTACAAATTAGAAACAGATGAAAGAAACTAACAAACTATAACAATTAATAAAAACAACAGGAAGTGACATCACATGTCTCCTGTCTCACCCTCTGAGGACTGGGAGGATGAGCACTGTGAAGACTGGGAGTACTGGGACTGGTAGTGGTGATGGTCTCTGAGCCTGTAAACCAAATCAATGATCAGTGACTACTAGGTGAGGTGTGATGTCATGTTCTGATGTCAGCAGACTCACCATGAGGGGGCGGAGTCAAGTCGGCTTTCATCTGAACTGGACTGTAATGCAGCAGTGACTGAATGAATGAATGAAAATGAATGAATGAACAGGACCAGGACCAGTCTAGTCCTCTATCTGGACCAGTTTAGCCCTCTACCTAGACCCAGTCTAGTCCTCTACCTGGACCCAGTCTAGTCCTCTACCTAGACCCAGTCTAGTCCTCTACCTGGACCCAGTCTAGTCCTCTACCTAGACCCAGTCTAGTCCTCTACCTGGATCCAGTCTAGTCCTCTACCTAGACCCAGTCTAGTCCTCTACGTGGACCCAGTCTAGTCCTCTACCTGGATCCAGTCTAGTCCTCTACCTAGACCCAGTCTAGTCCTCTACGTGGACCCAGTCTAGTCCTCTACGTGGACCCAGTCTAGTCCTCTACCTGGATCCAGTCTAGTCCTCTACCTAGACCCAGTCTAGTCCTCTACGTGGACCCAGTCTAGTCCTCTACCTAGACCCAGTCTAGTCCTCTACGTGGACCCAGTCTAGTCCTCTATGTGGACCCAGTTTAGCCCTATACCTGGACCCAGTCTAGTCCTCTACCTAGACCCAGTCTAGTCCTCTACGTGGACCCAGTCTAGTCCTCTATGTGGACCCAGTTTAGCCCTATACCTGGACCCAGTCTAGTCCTCTACCTGGACTCCAGGTGTCATCAGTGAAGTGCAGTGAACGCACCTGGTGCTCCCCACCGACCCACGTGGTGTCAGTCCGGCCTGGTTGCACCCTCTGCTGGCTGTTGTGGGCGAGACCTATCAAGGGGAAGTGGTGACCTTGGGGAGCAGAAAAGGAGGGGTGTGTTGGGGGGTGGAGCTTAGGGCCCAGGGAGGGAGACATGGGGGGAGAGAGAGGGGTTTGGGGGGAGGTGAACGGGGGAGACAGGGGCTGGGTTTGGGGGAGGAGGGTGTGGGCCATGCTCATGGCCAGAGACAACATGTTGTTCAGAGTGAAGAACGGCTGGTCAGGGGGGGGCCAGTGAGAAGGGGGAGGGGCTGTGGGAATAGTGGTTGGAGGGATGAGGGGGGAGGGGTTAATGTTGGCTCTGTGGAGAATGGGGGCGGAGCTCTGGGTGGGGAAGGGGGTGCTGTAGGGAGAGTAGGTGGGAGAGGGAAGGTGATACTGAGGGGGAGGGGGAGGGGGAGGGAGGGGGGAAGAGGAGAGGGGGGAGTTTGTCTGGGGGTATTTGTAGGTGTAGGGGGGGGGCCGAGGGGGGGGAGCTGGGGGGTAAATAAACAGAGTCAATTGTAGCTGTCAATCATAAACATGATGTTTTAGAGTATTTAGGCCACGCCCCCTCACTCTGGTGATGTATCACGCTGTCCATTTACCTGAGGAGGTGTGGAAAGACTGTGACCTCAGTGGCCTGACGGTGGGCGTGGCCTCTGTGTCTACGTAGAAGTCTACGCCCTTCAAGGGGGCGGAGTCAGCGTCAATGTCTGATGGGAAACAACACAACAAAGGAGTAAACTGACCTGTGGTGAGTACAAATACACACACACACACACACACACACACACACACTCTTTCCTTGTGTACCTGGCAGTGAAGACGAGGACAGAGTTCTAGAGAGGCCTGAGGTCGACAGGTGAGGCTGCAACAATCCACACACCATGAGTAATAGGAAACATTACACAACCCCCACCCCACCACACACACACACACACCCACACACACACACACACCGTGGAGTCAGGCAGTGAGGGGGGGGTCAAGTGAGACGACCTGTCGGCGTCCACAGGCTGTTGATGCATCAGTGATTCCACCTTCTTGATGATGTCATACATGCGGAGAATGAATCCTTCACGCTCTGACGGGAGGAGGAAGTCCCTGTGGAGCTGAACACACACACACACACACACAGACACAGACACACACACACACACAGAGGTGTAGTGATGACATCATAGTTTGGTTTGGGTTTGATTCACTCTGACAGTTGATTAGTTTAAAGAAGAACTGTGCTGGATTTTCTGTGGCTATGTTACATTTGTACCTTCATTAACCAGCTTCAGTAATTGTGATGGTCACATGACCTGTAACGTGTCACAGGGAGAATAGTCTTTCATTTATGACGGTTAAGTCTACACAAATATAAATGGCGTATCATTGTAACGTTATCCAGCTCCATGGATTGATTTTTTTGCCAGCTTCGTTAAAAACAAATGCACATGGCCCAGAGAAGGGTTATCACAACAGAGGAAAAGCGACTGGACTTGTATAGTTCCCCTTTAATGTAGTCAACAAGTCTTATCGTCAAGGTAACCTCAGCTATAGAAGCTAAACACCTGAGAACACCTGTGGTGGAACTGTGCTCTGTTGCTCCTCACCATTACTGAGGCGATGTCCTCTGGGTTGTCTCCGTCCAGGTCGAATTTAAAAGTGACCATCTTACTGTTGTGAGTCTGCAACTGACACTCCACCACCCGGTCCACCATGTCTGACACCTGAACGCACCACACACACACACAGAGTCAGTGTACACAGGCTTGTGTTGGATGAAGCTGACACTTACAGGTCAGTTGTGTTTTCACCCCTGTGATTCTCAGTCGAGCTCTTGCTCTCCTCCTGAACTGCCTCGTCGCCGCCCTCCTCGTTGCTTCCTGGTTGTTCTTTTCTGATTGGCCGTCATTGCCATCACTCAAACCTGAGGTCACATCAGAGGTGCAGCTACAAACGAAACAAACAGTATGTGACAATAAAGTATAATGTTCAAATGAGACGTCAAGACCTTAGTGTGTGTGTGTGTGTGTGTCTGTGAGTGTGTTACCTGTCGACAGGTGAGGAGAATCCACAGACTGATCCAGATGATGGTCGCTCTGCAGTGTGGGACACAGCGATGCTCTGGAGACATCATGAGAACAAAGGTTCAGACTGACCCTGACCCTGACCCTGACCCTGACCCTGACCTTGACCCTGATCTTGGTCCTGGTCCTAAGTTTTGCTGCCTCTGTTTTTCTGGAGCTTTATTGTGGAGGGACATCATCAGGAAGTGATATCACACTGTAACATCAGGTTCAGGTGTGACTGTGGACTCTTGAGGAAGTAATCTGAGATTCTGGCATTGTGGCCCCACCCTTTGTCCACGTTTTAGCCCCACCCCCTGCTCACCTTTGGGAAACGCAGCACGGGAAGGGGTGGAGCTTTGGAAGGAGACCGGGTCACAGGGCGAGGGGTTTCCTGGGCCACTGGAGCAGGAGCAAAGAAGGATGTTGTGGGGGCAGGATTACTGACAGGAGGGGGTGTGGCTTCAACCTCCGCTAAAACACCTGAGGAGTTGTCGATCTCCCAGTCCACTGTCATGGCAACCAGAGGAGAGAGAGAGGTTTAACCTGTTAAGAACTAGCCTCTATTTTGGAATTCTGCTTGAAAATGACATGCCCATAATGAATAGAGTACATCTCTGCAACCACAAGGTCTATTTGAATAATCCTGGCGTCATGATAAAGGGAACACTTGTAAGATTTGTTCAGATGTGTAAGTCTCAGTATATATGTTACTGGTCAGAGTAAATGAGGTTGGCACACAGCAAAAATGCACTTTTAGAATGAGTATCCCCTTGAAATGATGCATTCGCTGCTCAAAATCTGTAGCAAACCCTAGTAAAACATCTGAACATTACCTTTTAGTACAGAGCACAGTAGCCAGGGGGAATCTCCAAATGTGGCGCTGTGTTTGGTGAATATAAAATGACCTGTAAGAGCTCGTAGCCGTACAAGCTTCTGTTTAATTTGATGTGCAGCATGAATATGTTTCGACATGATTAGTGTGCTGTTGGACGCTGTTTATTTCATGACTCGCCGGTAGATCCCAGTTGGACTCTGCTCGTGCTCAAGAGGTTAAACGTGAAGGTGAAGATTTTAAAATAAAACAGGAAACGAGACACAGGAAGTGACACTGACATGTGGCAGAGGAGTACGAGGTGTGTTTGGTGGATTTGTCAACTTCATCTCCGTCTCCCTCCACTCTGAACACGCTGCTAATCCCAGAATCCACCTGGCTGCTGTTCAATGACAGCACTGATGATGTCATGGTTACCATGGGTGGGGCTTGTATCCAGGGAACAGCTGCTTCTTCCTGCTGTGACACAAACAGAGAAGTGGATTCACATCATCATCAAAATTATGAGTTTCCGGGGACACAGTAAAGTGAGGGACCAGTCAGGGACCAGTCCGGGGACACAGTAAAGTGAGGGACCAGTCCGGGACACAGTAAAGCGAGGGACCAGTCTGGGGACACAGTAAAGTGAGGGACCAGTCAGGGACCAGTCTGGGGACACAGTAAAGCGAGGGACCAGTCTGGGGACACAGTAAAGTGAGGGACCAGTCAGGGACCAGTCCGGGGACACAGTAAAGTGAGGGACCAGTCCGGGGACACAGTAAAGTGAGGGACCAGTCCGGGGACACAGTAAAGCGAGGGACCAGTCTGGGGACACAGTAAAGTGAGGGACCAGTCAGGGACCAGTCCGGGGACACAGTAAAGCGAGGGACCAGTCTGGGGACACAGTAAAGTGAGGGACCAGTCAGGGACCAGTCCGGGGACACAGTAAAGTGAGGGACCAGTCCGGGGACACAGTAAAGCGAGGGACCAGTCTGGGGACACAGTAAAGTGAGGGACCAGTCAGGGACCAGTCCGGGGACACAGTAAAGTGAGGGACCAGTCTGGGGACACAGTAAAGTGAGGGACCAGTCTGGGGACACAGTAAAGTGAGGGACCAGTCCGGGGACACAATAAAGCGAGGGACCAGTCTGGGGACACAATAAAGTGAGGGACCAGTCAGGGACCAGTCCGGGGACACAGTAAAGTGAGGGACCAGTCCGGGGACACAGTAAAGTGAGGGACCAGTCTGGGGCCTTCAGTTGTTCTTCTTCTTGCTACCTGTTAGTGGGGTTTGACAAGAAGCTGAGTTTGGTTTGTTAGAACGTCAGTATCACATGATTCACATGGTGTTGATCACATGGACTGTTAGCTTAGCATTAGCCTTTATCATGGTCCCTCACTTTACTGTGTCCTCAAAAACACTTCTGTTGTGAGTTGACCCCTCAGGGCCATGGTTCCTTGCATGTTACCACAGCAACAGGCTCAAACACACCTGGCGGGCTACGCTCCCCTCAGCAGATGTGCTTGTGGAAGATGCTGGTCTTTGATTGGATGATTGAGGATGTTTAGTGGCAGAGTCAGGCTCCTCCTCAATGATGGTTTCTGTTTGTTGAGGCACAGCTCCCTCCATCAGGCGGCGCTGTTTGTCCCGCTGCCGCTTAATGGCTGTCACTCGGTGTCTGATCGCCTTGGCAATCAGCTTATAGTCCACCTCACACACAAAACCCAGCACTACCTGAGACAGAGAGAGGGAGAGAGAGAGAGGGAGAAATCAGAATCTCCATGTGTCACCTGTCAGGTGATGTCATCATTGTGATGTCATTAGGTACCATCTCCTGGGCCACCTCCTCTGGGACGTCCTTGTACAGCTCGAACAGAAACTCGATGGCATTGTTGTCTTTGTATTTTCCGTGGAGCTTCTTGTTGTCGTCCATCCGAAGCCAGAGCTTCAGTGCTGCCTTTGAGCCGTCATCATCCTCAGCGAGCTCCACGTGGACGCCCAGCTCCTCCTGGAAGAACCGGTGATCCAGCAAGTCCTGGACTGTGAACCTGCAGGAAGACACCGAAGAGTCACATGGGTACGTGGGTTTGTCCCTGTCGACAGGACACAAACCACCAGGACTGTCCCTTTAAAGTCTGTGATGTCGTTACCTCTCATTGCTGTCGGTCCGGATGCAGCCGTCAATGATCTCCTTTAGCTCCGGGACTTTGACTTTGTGGAAACTATCTGGTTTGATTCCCTGATGGACAAACACACACTTGATCACTGAACAAAAGCAGGAAGTAGAACACACTCAGAGGGGTGGAGCCTTACATTGGTGACTTTGCGGTAGATCTGGGCAGCGTTTTGACACTCGGAGTACGGGTACTCGGAGGTGGCCATCTCCAGGATGCACATACCAAAGGCATAAATGTCCACAGCCTCATCGTACTTCTCCTCGTACATCTCTGGAGCCATAAACTCCGGAGTCCCTGAACGCACCATGAGTCACAGCATGAGGCACAATGACAAAATTCAAACAACTACATCAGAGTCTGGATTTACACTGAACAACTTCTACAGACTGTTTTCAGTCTATTACCAATGACGCTCTTGGCGAACGAGGCCTTCTTGAGCGTGGCAAGGCCCAGGTCTCCGATCTTGACAGAGGCTGTTGGCCCGGTGATGAAGATATTGTCACACTTGAGGTCTCGATGCAGGATGGGAGGAGAGCGCGAGTGCAGGAACTGGAGCCCTTTCAGGATCTGGAAGCTCCAACGCTGCAGTAGCTTCAGCTTCATCTGACGGAACCTGCGCAGGTAGCTGCAGGGAAACAGGTGAGGTCAGTCAGCACATCTTCCTTTATACTGTATGGAGCTTTAACACAAACCTCTACCTTTATTCTGAAGGAGCTTCATGGGACCAGGTCAGTGAGAAGATAATGTATATTAGACAGTATTGTATCAATATAGACATTGTAATAATGTAGATTTTATTATATAACCACATTCAATTCTATGAGAAAAATCTAAAGTGTCAGTGAGGTCCAGCTGGAACAGGTTCTGGACCTGGGTCTGGGTCTGGTCCTGGTTCTGGACTCACGTTTTGAGGGTCCCAGACGTCATCAGCTCCGTCACCAGGATGGTGCATTTGTGGCCTTTCAGAGTCGACTTCCAGGAGTCATAGAATCGGACGATGTTAGGATGCTGCAGAGCTTTCAGCATCTCCACCTCCTCACAGAACCGCTGACGCTCCGCCTTGTTGAGACGATGGGTCTGATGGGGTCAGAGGTCACAGGTCAGCACATGAATGAATTCATTGAAGCTTCAGAGATGAACAGAGAGAAAGAATGTGAGTGTGAGAAAGGACACGGCCCTCATACAGTCACTGATGATCTGCTGACATGATAACACACCGATGCCTCATGGCTCTGCAGAGCATGATGGGTAATCAGCAAGATGGACACGTGACCAGGCCTCATGTTTAACATCATCACAACAACAACCTGGACATTAGGGCACAGGGATGATGTGTGTGTGTGTGTGTGTGTGTGTGTGTGAGATAAAGCATTAACAGTGACTCAGCAGTCTGTTGCTCTGTACACAGTATCTGATTGGACAGATGGTTGCTGGTCGGTGTTGATAAAAGTGCGCACACACACACACACGCACAGTTAATGAGGTCAAAGGTCGGCTCTCTGTTGCTCTTCCTGTTGTGTTTATGGTCGTTAAAACATGTCACCTGTCCTTCACTCCCATTGGTCAGAGCCTGCTCCTTCAGTCTGTACACACACACGTTTAGCTACACTTGTGAGGACCGTGACCCCTGAACCTAAGTTTGACTGACAGGTCATTGATCAATGATGTCAGTGAATCAGGTAAACATGGAGTAAACTGAACGAGGCAAAGAATAAAGTGTGAATGAAATGTCCATACACTGTGTGTGTGTGTGTGTGTGTGTGTGTGTTTGTGTGTGTGTGTGTGTGTGTGTGTTAAATAATCACTAACCCACTTCTCTCTACATTTATGATCTAAGCCAATAGTTCCTGATTCTGAGCCAATCAGAGCTCAGAGCAGGAAACTCAGTGAGACGCCACTCATACCTCATGATTATTGGTTTCATTGATGACCAGGACCAGCTGTGATGACATTAACCTCCGACCTTTGACCTCGTATCAGACCTGAACCTTAATAATTGTTTCATTATTGTCAGTGTTGTTGTTGTAGTAACAGTTGCAGTTGCCTAGGCAACTATACAGCTAATACGTTAAGAGAGGGATGATGACCTCAAACTGCCCCAGGAAGTACATGTCGAATTTTCAAAACAAAAGGTGCAGTGTGCTTCACAATAAAAGCAGAGAGGTGGATCACCTAAAAGTGTGTGTGTGTGTGTGTGTGTGTGTGTTTGTGTGTGTGTGTGTGTGTGTCACCTGCAGCTCACACCAGGCCACCTCCACTGTGGTCTCGGTGTCCAGGCCTTTGTAAACTCTCTTGAAGGATCCTCGTCCGATCTCAGTGTTGAACTTGAGGAATCGTCCATCAGGCGACGACGCGACCGCCTGCATCTCCTCCTCCTCGTGCTCCTCTTCCCTCTGTTGCCATGGTAACATCTCCCTATTAGAGTCAGACAGCGCCGCCCCTGTCTCCTCCCCCGAGTCTGAGCTGACCTCCCGGTTGGCCGAGGGTCTCGCTGTTGTTGTTTGCGCGGCAGGGTTGTCCTTTGAGGTTGTCATGGTAACGTCAGGGTGTAGGATGGACTCCTCTTCAGCTCTTCTCTGGTCTGGGTCATTGGTCCACGGCAGCATCCTGCTCACACCCCCCTCCTACTCCTCTTTCTCACCTGGGTGTGGTTCATGTGTCGTCTCCTTGGTGATGCTGCCTTTAGTCCCTCACTGTGATGTTAGAGGAGTGGGAGGAGCTTGGCGAGTCTGCCAGAAACATCACATGAGTTTTATTTAATCAGGTGATCAGACAGGTGGCACACATGTCACACACCTGGTACAGGTGAACACCTGGCCCGGGTTCAGAAGCCTGTGACATCAGTGATGAAGAACTGATCAGCTGTGATGAGACTTGTGCGTCTCAAACAACGAATCAATAAGTAATCAATATCCAGACTGAAACACAGGTATGTTTTTTATCCACTCCACAGGTGTCTTCCATCAGTTTATAACATTATCATTATTAGTAGCATATAACTGATGTCTGTGTTCAATTTAAATTTAACTTCTGTCCCTTTAAAAAGTGACACATACGACATGATGTTATAATGTTATGTTACGTTATCTTATGTTACGTCAGCGGGTTCTCACCGTGGCAGCAGCGGGTGATTTAATGAGGTCGAGCAGACAGGATCGGTAGGCTGGATCGTCACAGTCCACCTTCAGGGTCCGAATCCCCGGTCCGGTTCAGTCCGGTTCAGTCCCGAACTCACACAGAGCCACAGCGGGTCCAGAGACCTCCTGCTTCTCCTTCTCTGCTTTCTCAGATGTTCTGCAGAGCCACAGACTGCACGAGCTCTATCAGCACTGAGCAGACTTCACGAGCTGCGACAGGCCCCGCCCACCGGACACCTGTCACCTGCCTGATAGAAACTGAGGGAAGCGGCTTGTCACACCGCTCTCTGATGATGATGAAGATGATGAAGGTGGTCTGTGTAACACTGGTGTTTCTGTTATCTCGTCATCAGAGCTAATACAAATGAATTCATCTCATTGATTATTGTTTAAGGTCAGAATCAAACTAACTTCACTGGATGGATCAAAATTGTTGATAAATCATTTAAACCTCGTGATTGATTATTGTTTGTTTATTCCACTGCTTGTGTGTGTGTGTGTGTGTGTGTGTGTGTGTAAATTAAATTAGATATGAGGGGGTGAGGTCTCTGAGGTGAGTCCAACCCTGCAGGTAAACAGGAAATGTCTTACTAGGAGGTTTCGTGCTTCCCTCACGGCTGACGTCATTTTTACACCGTGACGTAGGAATCCGCTGTTTAACCCGAGATAAACTACAGCTATCGATCCATTTGTGATCGATTATCTGAGTCTGGCCTGCTGGTTCTGCGATCATCAAACTGCCTGCGCTCTCCCACAATCCACCGCGCGCCAACAGTTGCCAGTCATTGTGACGCTAACCCAAGAGACAGAGTGACTGTGCAGGTAAAGAGCCGCTCCAGAGCCGCTGTTTGTCCCCTGTCCCCCCTGTGTCCCTCACTGTCTGCCGTTTGTCTTCCAGAAGCCATGAAGGAGACAGCGGCCAAGCGGCGGGACAAAGCCGGAGGCCGGGACCGGGACTCCAAAACCGACAAGCCGAAGGATCCGGGCCCCGAGCCGCAGGACGTGGAGATGCCGGAGGAGGAGGCGACCAACGCGGCCAAACAGCCCAAAGAGCAGGACAGCCTGACCCTGGACGGTAAACCGAGAGTCCGTCACACCGTTTAAGCACCGGGAGAGCCCGGGGCACGAGCCGGTCCGCAGCCGGACACCGTGCTCCCTCTGTTAGCCTGTTAGCCTGCTAGCACAGTCGGCTAACAGGCTAACGGCTAACTGTCCAAACACTGGGTAGATTCTGCTACTGACCCGGGTTAACGAGGCCTGCCGGGACCGTGTCTCTGTCGTCTCATGAGAGGACGCTCCCCGTGAGACCACATGAGACCTGGTCCAGGATTCGTGTGTTTAAGTGTGTCAATGGTTGTATTGTTTGTGTGTGTGTGTGTGTGTGTGTGTGTGTGTGTGTACCCGTGATGCCGCAGGTCCAAACGTTAACATCGGGTTTTATCGATTTGTGATTGTGACGTCACTCACAGGACATGGAGATGAAACCAGAACTTATTTAACATGTGGTTCTCAGACCTGGACCAGGTCGGACCAGGTCTACACACTGGGAGTCACTTAACCACTGTCTGGACCAGGTCTGGATCTAAAACTGAACCTGTCCCACCTGGACTGGATTGATATGTAGTCCAGGACCAGGACCAGGTCCACATGGAGGCTGGGGCCCAGTTCAGACTGAGTGGGTGTGATTGATCTGTGACTGGAGCGTGAGCTGCTGATTGGCTGTAATTGTGGTCATGTGATGTGTCCCTGTCAGACATCAAGGAGCACGTGAAGCAGATAGAGAAGGCGGTGTCGGGGAAGGAGCCGCGCTTCGTGCTGCGAGCTCTGAGGGCGTTACCGTCCACCAGCCGCCGCCTCAACGCCAACGTGCTGCAAAAAGCTGTGAGCGGCTTCTTCACCAACAACACCAGCACCAGGGACTTCCTGCTGGGCTTCCTGGAGGAGGTGAGGACCCGCCCCATTCCTCACCACTCTCACTACTGATCCTTCAGTCTGTATCTGTCATGTACGCTCGATCATGATCACCTGATCAGTATTGATCCATCTCTCTCTCTCTCTCTCAGCCGATGGAGATGGCAGAAGGAGACGTCCAGTTCCGTCCCAGGACAGGGAAAGCAGCGTCGGCTCCTCTGCTGCCGGAGGTGGAGGCTTACCTGCAGCTGCTGCTGGTGGTGCACCTGACCAACAACAAGCGATACACAGAGGTGGGTCACATGGTCACATGATCTCACTTGATTGACTAGGCTTGTCACGACACCAGAGTTTCAGTAGTTGGTACCAATACCAGTGAATCTCCATGATTCTTGATCCTTTAAAAAAACCAAAGCAGAACCCACGTGTTTGTGGATTCACCTGTTTCACACCAAACGTTCTTGTTTTGAAGCTTCACTGTGACTCAACAGCTTCTCCAACTGCAGCGTAATGTTAAGAAGAAGTTTGTTTTCACTCCGGCCCAAATGCAGCACTGCTGGCAGAGCGCCATGTTTCCATGACGACTGACCCGTGGCACGTCATGTTGACATGAGCTCAAACTCAGGGCGCACACCGGGCGGTTGGAGCGGAACGAGTTCCAGCCGCGATCACATAACAAACGCACCGAAACCACACGCGTGCTCAGACTCACGCGTGTGTCCTGCCCACGTCCGTTCGACAGGAACTGACACGGCCCGGACAATGTTGTACATACGGTACTAACTTCAGTCATGTCTCCCTGATGGACTCACTGAGGATGTGGTGGAGAGACACACGCTGGTGGAGGCTGTTCTGAACAACAGATCTCTCTTCATAACACCTTGATGGACCAAGAGCAGAGTGGGGTGGGGGTGGGGGGTGGGGTGGGGTGGGGGGGCTCCTCTCTCTTCACTGCAGGACGGAGACACACAGAAGATCCTTTGTACCTTCACCATCAGGCTTCTTCATTCTCCTGCAGATGGTTGATGAGCTGACAGACACATGAACTTCCCTTTGGGGATCAATAAAGTCATTCTTAACGGTACCAGGAAAAGGCAGGTGTGTGTCGGCATCGACTTGGTACCGAGGTGTCGGTTCCCGTGGCAACACTATGATGGACTTATTATGAGAATCTGCATCTGAGCAGGTGAAACGTTCATGTGTTAGGAGCTGCTGGTGGTTGTTGTTGTTGACGTCTGCAGCTACATGAATTAAGCAGCAGAAGAAGAGTTCAACACTTTTCACATTTTCAGAGTCTTGTCACTGATTTTTGACTTTATTCATTTATTTTCTCACAGTTTGATAGATGAGCTGTTTTACTGATTCTAAAGACTGTTACTATGGTGATGATGATGATGATGATGATGATGATGATGATGGTGGTGATGGTGTGTTCAGGCTCAGAAGGTCTCTGATGACCTGCTGCAGAAGATTGGCTCTAAGAACCGCAGAGCTCTGGACCTGGTGGCTGCAAAGTGTTACTACTACCACGCCAGAGTGTACGAGTTCCTCAACCAGTTTGACACCATCCGCAGGTACACACACACACACACACACACACACACACACACACACACACACACACAGTGCTGACCCCCCTCTTACTGTGTGTGTGTCAGCTTCCTCCACACCCGGCTGCGTACAGCCACCCTGCGTCACGACGCTGATGGTCAGGCCGTCCTCCTCAACCTGCTGCTCAGGAACTACCTGCACTTCAACCTGTACGACCAGGCCGAGAAGCTGGTGTCCAAGTCTGTGTTCCCCGAGCTCGCCAACAACAACGAGTGGGCCAGATACCTCTACTACACAGGTGAGACGCACCTGTACAGGTGAGACTGAGGAGGCTGCTAGGTTTCAGCTTCAGCAGGTGAAGATCTTCATTACTGTGCTGCTGCAGAGTGTCCACCTCTGTGTGTGTGTGACCACGTGTCCACCTTTGTGTGTGTGTGTGTGTCCACGTGTCCACCTCTGTGTGTGTGTGTCCACCTGTGTGTTGACCTGAGTCATGTGACCCTCAGGTCGTATCAAGGCGATCCAGCTGGAGTACTCGGAGGCTCGCAGGACTCTGACCAACGCTCTGAGGAAAGCTCCACAACACACAGCTGTGGGCTTCAAACAGACGGTGAGAGAGCAGCTGTCACACACACTCACCTGTCACACACACTCAACTGTAGCACACACTCAACTGTAGCACACTCACCTGTGTGTGTGTGTGTGTGTGTGTGTGTCTGCAGGTTCACAAGCTGCTGATCGTGGTGGAGCTGCTGCTCGGGGAGATTCCTGACCGGCTGCAGTTCAGACAGCCGTCACTCAAGAGGTCCCTGATGCCTTACTTCCTGCTCACACAGGGTCAGTACCTGACCTCTGACCTCTGACCCATGTCTGACCCTGACCCAGGTCCAACCCCATGTAACTGTGTGTGTGTGTGTGTGTGTGTGCGCGCGCAGCGGTGAGGACAGGTAACCTGGCCAAGTTCAACCAGGCGCTGGAGCAGTTTGGGGAGAAGTTCCAGACTGACGGGACGTACACACTCATCATCCGCCTGAGACACAACGTCATCAAGACCGGTGAGCCAATCACAGCCCTGCTCACTGCTGACATCACAACTGAGACAGAGGTCCTCATTAATCTGTGTGTGTGTGTGTGTGTGTGTGCGTGCGCGCTCGCAGGTGTGCGTATGATCAGCCTGTCCTACTCTCGTATCTCTCTGGCCGACATCGCTCAGAAGCTGCAGCTCGACAGCCCAGAGGACGCCGAGTTCATCGTCGCCAAGGTAACAAACAAACAAACAAACGGTGTTAATCACCACAGGAGGCGGAGTCCTGGTGAGTACGGTGGCCTGAGAGGTCATGTGAGACAAGGATTCAGAAGGTCTTTCACATTCTGGATCAGTGAGTTGATTGATAGGATATTGGCCAGTTCAGGCAGTGACATGCTCGCTGGGATTTTGGTCATGTGACCTCCTCATCCAATCAGAGTTGAGCTGAAGTCTGTGTTCTGCTGTTCAGAGTGAATCACGTTGAGTGACCTTTGAACCCTGGTGGGAGGGGTCACCTATCTCTAGTGTGTGTATTGTTCTGACCTGTGTGTGTGTGGGGGGGGTGATGTGTGTGGTTCAGGCGATCCGTGACGGCGTGATTGAGGCGAGCATCAACCATGAGAAAGGCTTCGTCCAATCAAAAGAGACCATGGACATCTACGGCACCAGAGAACCTCAGCTGGCCTTTCACCAGAGGATCTCCTTCTGCCTGGACATACACAACATGTCTGTGAAGGTAACACACCTGCACACACACACCTACA
>MU270000.1:62500-157500 GCA_021432705.1 Caranx ignobilis | reverse complement strand
GCGAGCGAAGACGCTGGTGGAGAAAATTGAGAGGAAGCTTCCTGTTGTTCACGACGCCATTGTCAGCGCCGAGGTAACCAGACGTCTGATTGGCTGCTTCTGCCGCGCTCCCTTTTGCTGCCTCCTCCTCTTCTTCTTCTGGTCTTAATAACTTATCTGTGTCCTCAGGGTCTGACCTTTGACCCCTCCGCTCAGGCCCCGAACCTGCAGCTGATGGTGACCTCACTGGGAATCCCCGCACCCCCCGTCATCAAGCAGCTGTCTGAGCACTTTACACTGGTAAGTGGAGTGGGAGGAGCTATGTGAGGTGATGTAATGTGATGTGTTGTCATGTGATGTAATGTGATTTCATGTGTGTGTTGCCCCTTCAGGACATGTGTGTGAGTCGTATGTTGGCGGGTGGCCGGTTGTACCAGGGGCTGCTGGCAGTTTTATCAGAGCAGGTGGGCGGGCTCACAGAGCTGAGCGCCGACATCAGAGACCTGCTGACACATGTCCAAAAGGTAACGCACACACCTGTGGTGACATCACAGCTGAACACCCTGAGCTCTGCTGCGATTGGCTCCTCACACCTCTGTGTGTTTCAGATGAAGGAGGTGGGTCGACTCATCGACGACAATCCGGATCAAAACCCGAGTCTTGATCTGGGCCGTCGTCTCCATGGCAACTATGAGGTCCAGGTGGCGGTCCACCTGACACTGACGCAGCTCCGCTCCTTCTGTCATGACCTGATCCGCAGCCTTAGAGCCATCGCCCGCACCTGAGGGACGCGGTAAGCCCCGCCCACCAGGAAGGGTTAGGGTGCTGCATTCAAGGACATTGAGGAGAAATCAGGATGATGCAGGTGGAGGCTGTTTTAAGTAGAAACAGGTCGTGACCCTGAGGTCATGTGACACTATTATTTATTGGATATGGATTTTGTGAGTTTTTTGTGGGGGGGTGGGCATTTTATACTGAAAGTGAACTTCCTCTGAGCTCGTGGTAGAGGAATGTGGGGCGGCGCCGCAGCCAGTCTGAACCTGCTCTGAGCTCGACACAACAACAGACTTAGAGACGGAGAGAGAGAAGGTCCAAACTTCACACACTGAGCTACTGATTCTCCTGGTTCTACTCATCCTATTGATTATCAGAGGGGATGTCCCATTTTTAGGCTTAATCATCAATCAATCATTTGATATGATTTGCATCAGTTTTCTGACAATTTGTAGACAAATCAATCAATAATCAATAGTCATTAATCAACATGATTGTTGGTTGTGTGAAATAGCAGCTTTTATTGTGAAGCAGGAACAGGAAGTGCATCATGTTGGTCACATTAACTTTGGCACTTGATATCTCATGTTCATATTTATAAATATTTCTGATTGGTTTCTGATCATGTGAGAAGCAGCTGCAGGTTATTGATCAATTATTTATTTCTGATATTTATTCATATTTATGGCAACGTATTTATTCCTTTGCTTTCTGTGTGTGAATCATTTTATTTTGAAGGTCATGACATCACAAGGATGTCACTTTGTGACCTCATGAGGTCATGACCTTCAGCTTGATGATTCAGACTTTGTATTGATTTGATATATTTTTTATATCAGGAGTTGAAAGAGATTTAAAATAGAGAATCACTGATTGTTAACAGTGATGATCTCAGAGCAGTGAGTGATGATGTCAGTGATGATGTCAGCAATGTAAGCGACTGTGTCTTTGTGAATCAGATGTTCAGGTGTGGAACTGAAACAGGAAGTAAACCCCATGGGTCACCTGAGTTTTTATTGATATTTATGTGATGACACTTAAACTTTGTTCTTTGTTTCCATGACAATAAAACTTTTGTACAGATTCTCAGATGATGTCACAGTTTCATGTAAACAAAACAATAAACAAACATCAGCACTTTTTGTTTCAGTAGAAAGCTCTTCACCTTCCTCTGTCATCTGACCTCTGACCTTTAGTCTCCACTCATATCATAAAGCTGATCTCAGAGCAGCAGCAGCTGTGTCGAGCTGCTGCCTCCCTCCACGGGGGGGGGGTTTATGTATTTGAATGATACAGAGGTCAGAGGTCATATGAACCAGATGACGCCTCTTTGAGTTCTTCATTAACAATAAACATGTCCTTCACCCGGGGGGGGGGGTGGGGGGGGGTGGGGGGGGGGGGTCTCTGAACCAGGACACAGCTCACAATGATGATGCATTCAGGTGTTTGTGAATCAGAGACAGGGCTGACGTCTCACAGCGACACCTGAGCACACCTCACTGACGTGTCTGTGATGTGCAGGGGATTGTGGGATACGAAGGACTGACTCATGTTTATCGACTGACTCACTGTAAAAAGAAGTACGGTGGCTCAGAAGGACAAAACACAAGTGTAAAAAGGTTCTGCACATGTCCCTTAGTTGGTTTGTAGTCCTGTTGTTGCCATAGAAACAATCATTGATTCACATTTCTGTGATTTGTCCTTGTGAGCCACCGTAGAGTCTCACCGGACTGGCGCAGACTGGCGCCGTCGTTCTCCAGGACGTTTCCAGGACTGGAAGGCTGACTTCCAGGTTTTCCAGGATGGTTCAGGCAGAGATAGTTTGTGTTGCAGAGCGCTCACTCCTCCCTCAGTTCCTCTGCTGCTCCTCTCTCCTCCTCTGTTTCTCCTTCTGTTTCTCCAGCTTGTCCAGAGCTTTCCTCTCCTTCTCTGCGGCGTTCTGGATTTCTCGGAGCCGACGCTTCAGGGCGCCGCGGTCTGACGAACTGAGCACGCCCAGACTCTGCAGGGGGAGGAGTCACACAGGTCACTGAGGTGGTGACAAGTCACATGACAACATCATCTTCATCCTACATCCTCATCCTCATCCTCACCTTCAGCTTCCCTCCGTCTAGCTGCAGCAGCTCTTGTCCGTCTACATCTCTTGCACTGAATTCTGGGATATACTGCTCCATGTTGAGTCCTCGCAGCCACTGACAGACCTGCTGCGTCGTCCATGACGACACAGAGGACGGCTCATCACTGGGCTGGTGGGGGTGGGGGTGGGGGGCAACCATATTTCATTAGCTTCACATGTAACATGCGTGTGTGTGTGTGTGTGTGTGTGTGCGTCACCTCATCAGACGACTGGGACAGGGTGTGGTATGGGTGGGAGGACCTGGAGCAGTCGACAGGAGGGGAGGGGGAGGTGTGAGGGGGGGAGAACTCTTCACTCAGAGCTGACTCCTGCAGACGGAGAGAGAGAAGGTCCAAACTTCACACACTGGATCAGGAAACCTGATCATTGATCATTGATCAGCTGATCAGCTCTGACTTGTTTCACTGTTGCTGATAAATGTTCTGTTGTTACAGCCTTTAATAGCTGTGTGTGTGTGTGTGTGTGTGTGTGTGTGTGCGCGTGTGTGTGTGTGTGTGCGTGTGCGTGTGTGTGTGTTTGCTATCTCTCCAGGTGAGCTCAGGTGTCTGTACCTGGGACTGGGACTTGCAAGGTCTAGGGGAGGACAGTGGGGGGCTTTGGGGGAGCAGGGGGGTGTCCCAGAGGAGGACAGAGACGCCCGTCCCTCAGTGAACCAAGAGAAGGGGACGAAGGACCCAGAGCGAGACGGACTCTCTGATGGCTCCCTGAGGACGGAGGACAGAGTCAGGACCAGGACAAGAGACAGGGAACTAAAGGGACACAAGGAGAAGACGGACCTGCTGCCGACGGACATTCTGTTGGACTTGTCCTTCCTCACCCTGATGTAGGAACGTCTCAGAGTAACGCTGAGACAGAGGCAGAGACAGAGTAAGAGACAGTTAGAGGCAGAGACAGAGGCAGAGACAGAGTAAGAGACAGAGTAAGAGACAGAGTCAGACAGAGACAGAGACAGAGTAAGAGAAAGAGACAGACAGAGGCAGAGTAAGAGTCTCACCCCAGGTCCAGGAAGCGTCTCTTTGTCTTCTTGTCAAAGACGACAGTTGGAGTGTCGGGATCAGCTGGACTGTTGTCATGACTCATATCAGACACCAACACTGAGACACACACACACACACACACACACACACAACACCGTGTATGATATATATTTAATTTCAGCTGTGTTTACGTGTGTGTACAGGTGTGTACAGGTGTGTACAGGTGTGTGTACAGGTGTGTGTACCTTCGCTCTCAGGCCTCCTGCTCCTCCTCAGGTAGACAGGTGAGCTGTCAGAGGAGGGGCAGGATTTGGATGGCGAACTGTTGGGCGTTACCAGAGCCTCTTGAGATGTGGCATTGGTCAGCTGGTGGTACCGCCCTCGTGGGGGAGCAGCCAATGACACGCCTCCGTCCTCTGGGGAGCGACGCACCTGAGGGATGGAAGGAATGAGGAGGTGAAGCAGGTGTTCCTTCATGGTTTCTACCTGTCCATCTGTCCTGAGCTCTGATTGGTCTCACCAGGGATGTGTCAAAGGAGAAGGCGGGGCTTCGAGTGGACAGCAGTGAATCAGGGGATGGGGAGGAGCCTCGCATGGCCAGGTGAAGAGGTGAGCGGGCAGAGTGTAGTGGACTGTCCTGGTCACACACACAAACACACACACAACCGTTAGTGAAGCAGCCCCTCCTCCACCTCATTGCTAACCATTGACCTTCGACCTTAGGTAAATGACCTTCCTGTCCAGGCTGTCGTCTCCCTCCGTCGAACTCACGCTGTCACGGTAACGGGACCTGGAGGGGCGGTGCCTGCGGGCTTTGACAGACAGCTGGGCTCGGCCTTTCTGGATGCTGTTGTCCAGCAGCTCGGTCTCTGGGACCTCATTCAGGTCTGAAACACAGGTCAGAGGTCAATGCTGCCCTACCCCCCTCGACAAAACCTGTACAGTGTTTCCATGGAGACACTGACTGTCACTGTGAGCTACAATGTTTTCATCCTGTATCTGATCATATGATCAGCTGTAGATGGTTGATGCAGGGAGGATGGAGAAGTGATGGAGGGATGATGGAGACCACTCCACACCACTCACCCCATAAAATATTCAACATGCTGACCACACACACACACACACACACATTAATGTGTGTGTTCCTGTTGTTTGATGATGTGTGTTTCACTGTGTGATGTGTGTGTGCTCACACTTCCTGTCTCTCCTCCCCCACAGTGAACACACAGCAGTATATTTCCAAGAGTAGGAGAAGGGGGGTGGGGTGGGGGTGGGGGCAAGATTTAATGAAGCAGAAGATGGAGGAGGAGAGATGAGAGAGAGAGATTAAGTCAGTGAAGGGGGGGAGCAGAGCACATGGGGGGGGGGGTGAGCAGCTGACACTTCCTGCTACTTGTTTACCTGATTGTTTACATGAGGATTGTTAGCTGTGACCTTTATTTTGAAAGGAAGTGAAGTGAGTCCTGTGGATGGTTCAGACTCATTAACACTTTACAGGATGTTACAACACAATAGTCAGAAAAGCAAACAGGCACCTGTTTCCTGCCAAATAGTGAGACACGTGTCAGTGTGACAACATAAATCTTATTGTGAAGTTGTACTGATGAAACAAATCAGAATGACCTTCAGTAACCTTCACAGTATTGTCACGACTCTGTGTGTGTGTGTGTGTGTGTGTGTGTGTGTGTGTGTGACTCACCAAACACGTTGTCGGTGTCGTCCAGACTGGCAGTCATGGCTCACTGCTCACTGTTGACACACACATACACAGATGGTCAGTCTCAGTATGGAGGCTCAGAAGGGTCAAAACACAACCAACCAACCAGTGAAACACCTTAGTGATCAGTGACCTCTGACCTCAGGGTGAAAACACACTGGAGTCCTGAGGACACCTGATCAGACCTGAGAGAGAGAGGGGAGGAGTGGGGGGGGCAGGTGTCCCAGTGGGGGTGGGGCCATCTGCTGCCCCTCCCTGCAGGAAACAGATGGACTCAGATCGTCCTGTCCCACACTGTCCAGTTTCACACAGTGTTGTGAGCTGTTGAACGTCTCGTCGTTCGATGTCACGTTCGGTCTTTGAGTCGTTTTCAGTTTGTTCACTGTGTCATCTTTTCACTCCTGTTGGTGGATGTGATTCCATTGTATGTGACGTCACATTGGTGAATGTGATGATGTCACAGTGTTGTATGTGATGTCACATTTTTGTAGATGATGTCAAGTTGTTTGTTTGAACTGCGCTTACATCTTCTGAACCAGTGTTAGACTGATGTGTGAGCTGCTCCTCAGACTGGGTGGAGATCACACACACACACACACACGCACGCACGCACACGCACACACACACACACACACACACGCACGCACGCACAGATTTAATGAGACAAACACACTGACAACAGCAAACCGGAGCTCCAGCAGGAAAATGCAGAGTCAGACTAAGAGGTGGAGAGGAGGAGGAGGAGGAGAGGAGAAGATGGTGGAGGAAAAAGATGAAATGATGAGAGAGAGGGACAGACCAAGGAGAGGGGTGGAGAAAACAGGGACAACAGCCAGAGGGTGGAGGGAGCAGCTGAAATATCAGGCAGGTAAATCAAAGACAAAGATAAACTCACCTTTCTCTCTCTCCCTCTCTGACTGTTGTCATGGCACGTCACCCTCTCTCTCTCTCTCTCTGCCTCCCCCACCAGCTGTCTGACGAGGACCGCGTCTCCCAGGGTTCCACGGGGCCTCGCTCCAGGCAAGGCAACGGGCTGAGCTGTGGCTGAAGGATTGTGGGTGGTGTAGTTTCCTCCCAGGCTGAAGAGCGTGTGCTGACGGCCGGAGGCAGAGCGACGCCGGCGCCACGACTCAGCAAAACACTGCAGCCTCCATCTAAAAGAGCAGCAGCTCCAAGGACAGCTGAGCCAGACTGAGAGGGAGGGGGAGGGAGTGAGTGTGCAGGAAGGAGAGAGAGAGAGAGAGAGAGAGGGAGAGGGAGAGGGAGGGGGGGGGGAGAACACACATGGTTTATTTAGGAATGACAAATAAGAATTATGTATGAAAGTGAAGAGTGAAAAATCTACATGTGGAGGATTCAGGTGGAGAACGAAACCGATCAAAGAAGAGAATCAATAGAAAATCAGATGAATCATGAAAATAAAAAAAAAGCTGAGACAGAATCAGACGATTAAAATCCAGGTTCAACATGTTAAATCTGTTCCTGTGTTCACATCTGCTCTCTGTCCTGAGTCTGGTTCTGCAGGACGAGGGAAGTGATCCGCCCCTTTAAACAACATGTGACCCCACCCACACACACACACACACACACACACACACACACATCCAGTTTATAACAAAAACGGCCACCATGATTAGGTGATAATGATAATGATTGTTTTGATGATTAAAGACGAGTCTGTAGAGAAGAAAAAAGGAGCAAATAAACCAGTGGGTCACCTTAAAGGTCAGTCCACCTTAAGTGAGGCTCAGCGGAGTCAGGTGCTGTCAACATGGTGTCAGCAAGGCAGCTCATGTTACAATGTAGGCGGAGTCAACACTGTAGTCAACACCTTTACTGTGTCAAAGGCTTTCTCCGTCACTGTTGCCGGCATGTTTAAGCTACCGGCTACACCTTTAGCAGCAACAGCTCCACCATCAGCAGCTATCAGCATGTCTGCCGTTAGCAGCTAGCAGCAGCTACACCTTCGGCAGTTAGCAGCATGTCTGCTGTCCACAGCTAGCAGCAGCTACACCTTCGGCAGTTAGCAGCATGTCTGCCGTTAGCAGCTAGCAGCAGCTCTGCCGTCAGCAGCTAGCAGCAGCTCTGCTGTCCACAGCTAGCAGTGGCTGCACCATTAGCAGCAGCAGCTACACCATCAGAAGCTAGCAGCAGCTACTCCGTTAGCATAACAAACCAACCGTCACAGAGTAAAACCTGATTTTCTCCTGTCAGCCAATCAGCAACTGGAGATCTACAGACTGCTGTCTGGACTCTGATGCTGTGTCTCATTTCGCACACCTCCACACTTACACAAACTATTTTGAGTGCATGAGTGTGTTCACACTGACAAGTGTCAAGGTGCAGTTTGGTGCCCACATGGTGTGGAAGGCTTCTGTGGTGGTTTTACTGAACCCACAGTGTGGGTCTGCCTCTGTCACTGCTGGTCTGCCTCTGTCACAGCTGGTCTGCCTCTGTCACTGCTGGTCACAGCTGGTCTGCCTCTGTCACAGCTGGTCTGCCTCTGTCACTGCTGGTCACTGCTGGTCTGCCTCTGTCACAGCTGGTCTGCCTCTGTCACTGCTGGTCACAGCTGGTCTGCCTCTGTCACTGCTGGTCACTGCTGGTCTGCCTCTGTCACAGCTGGTCTGCCTCTGTCACTGCTGGTCACTGCTGGTCTGCCTCTGTCACAGCTGGTCTGCCTCTGTCACTGCTGGTCTGCCTCTGTCACTGCTGGTCACAGCTGGTCTGCCTCTGTCACTGCTGGTCACAGCTGGTCTGCCTCTGTCACAGCTGGTCTGCCTCTGTCACAGCTGGTCTGCCTCTGTCACTGCTGGTCACAGCTGGTCTGCCTCTGTCACTGCTGGTCACAGCTGGTCTGCCTCTGTCACAGCTGGTCTGCCTCTGTCACAGCTGGTCTGCCTCTGTCACTGCTGGTCTGCCTCAGTTTGACCTGATATTTGAGGTGATCCCAGAGCTGCAGGCGTGGCTGTAGTCTGGTCGCTTTATTGTCGCTTGTCAGGCTGTATTTGTTGATTATCTCTGGAGTCTTAGAGAGAAGGGCGAGGTATTCATGAGACATTAAATGTGTTTGAATTATTTGCCAGATTGTTCTCGGCTACAGGAGAAATCAGTCAGTCTGAGGATTTCCACAGTGAGAGGTTTATACAGTATGAAGTGAAATGATCTCAGAGGAGGTGCTGTTTTCAAATCTTGCTAGCTCTCCAGGATTACCAAGCCCAGCTTTAATGCAGCTGTTGGAGCCTCCAACACTCTGACTCATCTCCTGGTCCATTTTATTCTCGTGGTATTTTCAACAAAGGATTCAGTATTTGGAAAAGTTTGTAATGAAAACTGGCTCAAACAAACTAGTGAAACTTGAACAGCTCAATGTAGAAATTCAGTGAGCAGTGAGCAGCAGCTGATGTGTGACATCCTGGACACTTCCTGTTAGTCACTTGTTTTCACCACCTGGTTTACAGGAACCTGAGAAGCCTCAACAGGTCTGAGAGGGCTTCACACCAAGTGGACGTTACTCTGCTTTACTCAGGCACAAATAAACATGGGTGAGTGATGGTTTTGCTCTTTTGCTGTCTCAGTTCCTTCTTCAGTTTTTTAAGTTTATTAATCACCTGTGTGGTGTTGGAGTGACTCCAACCATGACCAGACTTATTCTACTTCAGTTAGCCTTCTCCTCCTTCCTGCTTGTCTCCACAGCCTGGAATATGACACATCCACTGACGGACCAGGTATTTTTCAGGTTCTGAACCTGTTCTTTTTTCAGTCTGAATGCAGCAGCTGGTTCAAAATTGAGTTCAGAGCCCTGCCGGTGTGAAACCTATAGAGTCCAGTGAGGAGTCATCATCACCATGGCAACATAAGTCCATGTATCTTAAGAACAACACAGACAGTGAGTTGGTGCTTCCCGGTCCTTGGTGTAGAGTGGCTGCTGTAGGACGCCTCAGACAGAGGCTGGTGGTGTGAACGGATGATGGATAAAGCGCTGTCCGCGGCGCTGGAACAGAAACGGTGCAGGTGCACTGAAAAACCACCTGAAAAATGTACTTTGACTTCTTATTATACTCCCTTTATTGGTTGTCAGTAAATCTCTGGCTCTAATTTCACTCTAATGTCAGTGGAGAAATCGAAAGAAAGCGGAAACACGAAACACACATTAGTTTCTTTATCATGTTATTGTGAAACAGGTCTTGAAAACATAAAGCAGCTTCACAGTAACTCTCTCACGTCTCATCACGTTGCTGGTAGTTGAGCTGGTTAAAATGTAAACAAATAAACAAACCAAACTTTATTTTTCTTTTTAATGAAAGAAAAGCAGCACATGCTAATAAAAGCCTCAACAAAACACATTGTGGAGAAGAGCAGCCCATGTTTCATTTTAACATCGATGTTGCTGAGAGCTTGTAAACAAAGGTGAGGGTTCACCCAGGAAGAGTCATAACAATGTGGTCTGTCAACATTTCCAGGGTTTTTGGGGTCTTTATAATCTTACACTGTCAATCCTTCCACTCAAAGCACAGAGGGTCACGTTCTGTTAACAAAAACTCCTCAGTCTATTTCACGTTGTCTTTTTTCAGAAAATAGCTGCAACTCATGTGATGCTGGTGTGAACAATTGTATTCTTGGCTCCATGTTGGACAGGCCACGCGAAGATTGTGAAGTCACGTGAAGTTCAATTGGCTTATCTATTAAGCAGCTGTGTTTTGTCTCTAAATGTCTCTCTCGTGTGCCAGCACTTCACAGCAAATGACACGCTGTGGCACGAAAAGACACACTTCAAAAAGTAGGCTGATATTTCCGGAGCCTCGGAGCTTTATCAGCCGCTGTCGGTCCCAGTGCCTTGCGTTTCTCAGGTGGTGGTCCTCCTGTCAGGCTTTCTGACCTTGGGACCCCTGCTGCTGCTGCTGAGCCGAGTCTGGAGCTGGAACGCTTTTCTTTGAAGCCATGGCTCCATTTTTACAGCATCAGGTGTGTAAGACAGTTCAACATCACCTGAACTCTCATCCCCAAAACAGTGGAAGTTTCCCCCAGACTGGAAGAAACTACTTTGTGTATTATGCCTTTTGATTAGTGTCTCCTTAACACCTCCTGTCTACCTGACTTCCCCTTGAAATGTTACATGTCTGATGGTCTCAGTGTGAAGTTATTGTCCTGTGACATACACCCTGATGATCAAAGGTCTCCAGATGGGAGTGGTGTCTCTATACAAATTCCTATTGATTGATGTGATTTAAAAGTGTCTTTGTTCTGGTTGGATATTTAAGGGAAAGAGCAAAGACCCAACCTTCGAGTTGATCTGCTTACCAGAGCTCCCACACGTCGAGTGTGTTGCAGTATCTGTTGCTATTGGCTATAGTTTGTTCACTTACTGTACATCACAATAAACTGGAATGTTAACCATTCATTTCTAATACTGCCTTGTTGAGATTGTACTTTTACAGTGAAGGATCTGTTATTAGATACCTAGTAGGTCTTTAGTTATATGGTCAGTTTCACTGGGTAACACTCACACCCTTAACCTCTGAGTTGGACAGACAAGACTGAGTATCATGTTCTGTAACTATTGAGTTATGTTCTATAACCTCTGAATATCTCAACGCAGGTGTCAGGGCTGTTCTTCCATGTTAAGAAGGTCACTGAATAGTTTAAGTCTATATATGCCATCCCTGAACTGAGATAGGGACTAGTTAAATACTGTATCCCAAAGACCTTAGTTATATGGTCAGTTTCACTGGACGCTGTTCACACCCTTAACCTCTGAGCTGGACAGACAAGATTGAGTATCATGTTCTAATACCTCTGAATACTTCAACCCAGACATCAGGGCTATTCTTCCATGTTAAGAAGGTCACTGAGTGGTTTGTTAACCTGTATCTGCCATCCCTGAACTGAGACTGAGGTCAGATCTCTTCACAGTAGAGTTCAGTTCTTAAAAGGTTTATATTCTTAATTATTGGTTAAATATTGACACTAAATAATATTTAATGGTAAAAGTTATCTTTAATCAAATGGAGTCAGATTGAATAAATTAACTACTTTACTTTACTTTACTTTACTTTAAGACGTGTTGGGGAGATAATAGATCAATGTCTCTAAATATCTCCTGCCTGCAGCTGCAGCTCGTTTTTACAGCATCAGCTGCAGCAACAACGCGCCGGTTCTTCTTTCTTTCCCTTTGTTTCTTTTTTCACTGAACAGAATCTCACGCGCACAGTTCAGATCATTAAGACCCTGCTGGCTCCCCCTCCCACCGCCGCTGACACACACACACACACACACACACACACACACACGCGCGCGCCCAGATGTAGCTCCACCTCCACACTGAAGAGAGTTCGGAGAAGCACTCGGTGAGTTTTCGAACATTTCTTCTCTTTTCTGCCCCTCTTCCTCTCTCTCTCTCTCTCTCTCTCTCTCTCTCTCTCTCTCCCTCCCTCTTCCTCTCTTCCTCTCTCTGTCTCTCTCTCTCTCTGTCTCTCGTCCTGACGTCCTGCAGATGTTTAATGTCTTGTTGTTCAGTGACTCGTTGCTTCCAGTTTGTAGAAACTTTATTGTTCCTGCTCAGAGGACACCTTGACACGAGCTCGGTCATGTGATTTAAGGCGGGAAAGTGGTAGAAAACGTGGGAGGAGGGTGGGGGTGGGGGTGGGCTTGTTTGTTGTTTCTCATGTGGTAATGATGAAAAGTAAAAACATATTCGACACTTTACATTTATTTAGGAGTTTTAATTTGAAAATCTAGACCAGACTTCCTGCACTGGTCAAAATGGTTTAGGTTTGAATTCAGGTAGAAACGATGATGAACGTCATCAGTAAGTAGATCAGTAATTACATAATGTGTTGCTGCTGCCTTTAATGACCAGTCGCCACTGTCTGTTACATGATGTTCACCTCTCAGCCAATCCAATACCAGCTTATCCAGACCGCCTGTCACAGATCACATGATGTGTTTGTTGTGTCTTCAGAGAAAATGGCTGACCTCAGAGAGGAGCTGCTGTCCACTTTGAAGAACCTGTCCAATCAGGACTTCAAAGAGTTCAAGTGGCACCTGGACAACAAAACGTCCATCCCTTGGTCCGACCTGGAGGACGCCGACAGGCCCAAGACCGTGAAGCTGCTGATGGGTCTGAACCCCCAGACGGCCTTGGACATGACCATGGAAGTCCTGAGTAAGATCAACAGGAATGACCTGGTGCAGAACCTGTCAGAGGTCCAGGTCCAGATCGAGGGTGAGGCTGCTGTCAATTATCAATGATGTAGAAAAGAAATGTTTTAATGTGAAAGGGTCACTGACAGATGATGATGTCACAGTGAGACCAGCTACAAAATGAAACCAGTTTGATAAAACCTGTGTTCACGTCCTGTCTCTGTCTGTTTCAGGAAATATGAGGTAACTGGGTTGTCATGGTGACCACCTCACAGCTGACACCCCCGCAGTTGTTTCTATGGACCAGGACGTTTCATCTTCACATAGGACGTCTGGGGCGGAGCCTCCTGGTGCGGCACTGCTTTTAATAAATTCATGTTGTTTATTAATCACTGTGTAATTTTTATTCCAACGGGTCTGAGATCTGATCAGAGACACAACATTAACTCAACCCACTGATAAATGATAAATGAATTGATTATAGCTTCGATAAGATAAGGGGTCAAGGGTCAAAGAAATCTGTCAGCAGAAAAACAACAGTAATATAAATACATAAACACACAATAAAAACATCAACATAACGTGCATTAGGTTATAAAGAAGGACACACACACACACGTGTGTGTGTGTGTGTGTGTGTGTGTGTCTAGAATAAAAGTACAGTGGATACAGAATAGTCCAATAACATGAAACAGATGTAGAAGAAGAAAATCTACATAAAATTATAGGAAAAGTGAGGATGAAACAGACCGTTGCACCAGGTGTTGGTGACATCACAGTGACATCACAGTGACATCACAGTCACTCAGGTTTATGAGTGAGGACGTTTTCTTTTAGATCTTTGTGAAGTTTCTGTTGAGTGTGAACAGCAGAGGGCGCCGCTCACCTGCAGCTCTGACCTCCATCAAACAGGATGTAGACTTAGAGGGAGGAGGTGGGGTGTGGGGGGCAACAAGCTGGGACTGGCAGGTCAGGGAGGGGTGGGGCCAGAGAGAGAGAGAGGAACCTGTTTCTGTGATTGTGACTCGTCCCTTCAGGAATAGAGAGAAAACAGCAGGATGGTGGGATCTGACTTCAACTGCAGGTAAAACACTTCTGAGTGCGTGTGGTGTGAGACGAGTGTTTGTTCTGTGTTTGTTGATTTGAAGTTTTTACTTTAAAAGTTGTTTTCAGAAAAAAAAGCTGAGTGAGTGAATCCTGAATGTTTGTTTAAAGACAACTTCGGGACATTGTCCTGCTTTTACATTACAGGGACAGTGTCTGATTATAGGCTGGAAACCACTTTTATTTCAGATTGGAGTGTGTGTGTGTGTGTGTGTGTGTGTGTGTGTGTGTGTGTGTGTGTGTTGTGTGTTGGCTGGAATGTGTCACTGGGTGTGTTTAGTTCAGGGACTGTGTCCTACTTACAGACTTTACATTTAAGACTGAATGAACAAACAGAAGAAGAAGAAGAAAACACTGAAATGTTGAAAAAGATAAAAAAGATAAATTTAATGAAGGTTTGGTTCCAGTGGATCCAGAACGGATCCAGTGGATCCAGAACGGATCCAGTGGATCTGACAGTGAACACTCCTGTTGTGTGATCACTAAACAAACCTGAGGAGAATCTGACGTCAAACACGAATGAAGAGCAAAAATAGAAGAGAAGTGAGAAAATGTCTCGTCTATAAGATCATTTTTCATAATGGATAAAATGTTGAGTCTGACATGGAGCGTAACCACAGCAACAACATGTCTGATGAGTTATGACCTGGATCATATTTCATTTACATTATAATTATTTAGCTGCTTCTTCAAACTAGACATTTGTTTTCTTCTGTTTTATACTGTTGAAAAAACATTTAAACTCTAACTGTGGATCCAGCTGACACAGTAACAAACAACAACAACAACAACAACAACAGTAAATAAAGAGGTGTATTTGTGTGTAAACACCTGTAAATAAATAAACAGCTGAGTGTGTAGTTGATGAAACCCAGAATCCTCAGAATAGAAAGTCTTTTATTGTCTTTGTCACATGGACAGTGAAGTTTAAAGGAGCAAACAAACGAGCTCGAGGAAAATAAACAACCATACATTCAGTCCCACATTGCACTGTCATCAGGTTTTGGTTTTATTGCTGTGAGGTAGAAACTGTTTTTGAGTCTATTTTCCTGAATCTGTGTGAGCTGTTGCTATGGTTACCTGCAAAGTAGTGCTTCATATGTATTAGATGCTGGTCAAACAGTTGAACCTAGTTTAGTGAAGGTCCTTCAAAAGGTTGTACAGGTCTGGTTCTGGTTCTGGTTCTGGTTCTGGTCTATGAGGAGTTTCCAGGGTTGCTCCAGCTGTGGCAGCTCCAGTTGAAGAGCTGGCAGCCAATCAGAGAGCAGCATGTGTGTTTTTGGTCTAAATATTGTGTGTTGATGTTTGTGTGGGCGGAGTCAGCTGATGGATTTAAGATCTAAACTTATTTCTGTGTGTGTGTGTGTGTGTGTGTGTGCGTGTGTGTGTGTGTGTATGTGTGCACTGACTGTAACCACAGTCCACACATACACACAGGGTAAAGGTTGAGTTCAGATCTGCACCATCAAATCCTGATTGGCTGTTTGGTTTATGATGTCACATGAAACTCTTCATGTCTCCTGATTGGCTGACGGGGCGTGTCCTGCCACAAAGCCTTGACCTCAGTTTGATGATTGACAGCTCCATTTATTTTTTCACAAACATGAGTTCTGTGGTTGAACCAAGCAGGGTGTGTGTGTGTGTGTGTGTGTGTGTGTGTGTGTGTGTGTTACATACCAGTGGGTGTGGCTCAGAGACAGAAAACAGAGAGAGCAGAGGGGGAGGGGTGGATGGCAGCATTCCAGCATGTTCCTCACACACCTGAAACACACCTGGCTCAGGTGTCAGAGCAAGTGAGAGACTAAAGGACCAGAGGAACCTGTGATGTCATTGATCAACACTCACAAGAACAAACACCAACCAGGAAGAACTGAAAACAACATAGTCAGTCAGAGCAGCAGGGACTGGAGGGCAGAGACTGACTCCTCCTCTTTCTTCGTTGCCTGGTAACCACTCTGTAACCATGGCGATGTGAGAGTGAGAAACAACTATCACTGAGAAGAAGGCAAAGTGGTGTTGGTTGCTCAGCAACAAAGTTGTCTAGTGTTTAAGTGACTGAATAGGTCTCTACGGCAACAACTGGATGACATTTTACATTATACACATTACTTTGCATCATATGTATTGATCAGTTATTGATCAGTGTGTTTGAAGAGTGGAAACACTGAGCTGCTGTGAACACATCACACACACTATTGTTCCTGCACAAAGACAGGAAACACACACACATTTTGTGATGTCACTGATGGGTGGAGTCTACACAGCCTTGTGGGTGGAGTCTACAGCAGACAGGAAGAGCAGACACTTCCCTTCATAAACACAACAGCCTCCTGCTATTGTTCTGTGTGTGTGTGTGTATTACACTCAAGCACCATGGGAAGTGGGTTTCACAAGGAGGCACAAGACACAAACATCAGATGTGAGTTTGTTTGCTGAGTCAGAACCAGAGTTGGAAACATGACCAGAGTCTGGACCACGACTGGGACCAGGACCTGGATCAGGATCAGGATAAGCAGGCTGATCTGTTGAGCTCTGTGTTGCTGATCTGCAGGTTGACGTGTTGGGACATGAAGATCCAGAGACTCATAGTTCTCATTCCTCCTGAGGCTGTTTCACTGTCAGAGTCTCTGAGCTTCATGTTCGGTCAGAGCAGCTGCTGCCTCATCATCAGCCTTGTCCTAACAACAACAACAACACAATGATGTGTGATTAATCTTGACCTATGTCTAAACTGTGTCCTGTTCTGGTCTGTATTTTCTTTATTTAAGGGGGTTGGTGAACAGGTGTGACCTTTGACCCCACACATTCAGAGTCACCTAGCCATCTACCCGAGCGGGGTGGGCCTGAGGAGCCTCGGGTTGTCACAATGGCAACTGCATCCTCCCTGCTTGGCAGAGGTGAGCTCTTGTATGATTTTCTAAAAACATGACTTCATCTTTTGGTAGCTGTGTTAGCAATAAGAATACTGTTAGCAATAACAGCTGTGTTAGCATCATCAGTAGTTAACAGTAAGAGTACTGTTAGCAATAACAGCTGTGTTAGCATCATCAGTAGTTAACAGTAAGATTACTGTTAGCAGTAACAGTAACAGCTGTGTTAGCAGAACTGTTAGCACTAGCATTAGTCTTTGTACCTGATTGAGCTGTGATCTTTATTATTTCCTCTGATCTGAACTGGGTCTCTCAGGTCTGGGTCTGGTCCTGGTGGAGTTTGAGTATGAGTACCAGGGTCGGGACGGGGTGCTGGTCTCCATCAAACCCAACGAGCGCTACATGCTTCTAGCTAAGACCAATGACCACTGGTGGCAGGTCAGCAGAGACAGCAGCTCCAGGCCCTTTTACATCCCTGCCAAATACGTCAAGGAACTGCCACCCAACTTTCCCTCCCCACTGGACTTTGTTGATCCACCCAGTCCTGAGCCAGTGCTGGTTCCTGTGGCTGCTCCAGTCCCCGTCCCTGTACCTGTCCCTCTTCCTAAGACTCTGGAGGAGCCCAGCGTGGCCAGAACCAAACAAGGGGATGAGGTAACGATCCGCCTCAGATCTGATGCCTCCACAGGGTACCGCAAGTCTGAGAACCGGTTGTCAACGTTTGGTGTACCGCTGGACTACCATGACCTGTCGCATGTGGTGGTGTCAGGACCACGGCATGCTGGGGACACTCCAGCTGGTCCCACAGAGACTGGGACAACAACCAGCAGGAATATGAACCTGTCCAATGGGGGTCTGGGTCAGAAGTCAGGTGGTCTGGATGACCACGTGGACTCTGGGAAACCTCAGGTTCCCAGCTTCAGTCCGGCCGACCCCCTCTCCGTAGCCCGGACGCAGACCCAGCCCATACCAGTTGAGACGCCTGTGGTCCCTGTGGTCCCTGTGGTCCCTGTGGTCTCACCCAACAACGGCGACCACAGTGTGTCTTCACTGCCAGCAGGTTGCCATGACAACCAGGAGTCACCAATAGAGCTGGAGGAGGAGGAGGTGAGCATGGAAGAGAGCAGTGAGGAGGAGGAAGAGGAGGAGGAGGATTCACTGAAGGAGGAAGATTCACACCATATCTACGAGTCGATCCAGGACCTGAACCTGGACCTGGAAGCTCTGGCTAGAGGAGGGATCAGTCCTGAAGCACCACCTGAACCCACACCTGCCCCGCCCCCCACACAGGTAAGACACTGGGGACACCAGATCTCAACAAGCTCAATGTCAACAATCTGTGGCTTCTTGAGTTTTCAGGATTTTAGCCTCAGCCCAGGACCTGGCCTGAGCTAGTTCTCATCTAAAAGTCAGCCTGTGAAGGGAACATGGCCTCAGTGAGACAAGGTCATTAAAGTGTAAATAAAACAAAGTTGGAGGTCAATCAATGACACACACACTGTTATAGCTGATCAGTAGATCAGCTGGGGGGTTTGATAGATTGACAGGTGTGGCTGAGGCAGGTGAGGGGGCACAGCATCCCCTCAAAGATCAATCCATCATGAGTAATCAAAGGTTTTTAAAATCGATGAGATTTAAACTGTCGCCATTTCAGGCTTCACATCCTACAAAATAAAAGCCCTCAGTGATGTTTCACTTCCTGCCACGTTGATACAGGAAGCAGAAAGAGAAAAAGTTGGTCCTCTTTATTCACACTGAGCAGAAATGTTGGTGACATCTGACCTCTGATGTCCAACACAGAGCTGCAGTCAGCTGCTGTAGTAGTAGTAGTAGTAGTAGTAGTAGTAGTAATAGTTGGAGTAAAAGTTTTAGTAACAGTAGTAGCAGTAGTAGTAGTAGTAGTTACAGTAACAATAGTAGTAGTAACAGTAGTAGTAGTAATGGTAGCAGTAGTAGTAGCAATAGTAGCAGTAGTAGCAGTAGTAGTAGTAACAATAGCAATAGTGATAGCAACAGTAGCAGTAGTAGCACTAGTAGTGGTATTAGTCAGAGAAGCAGCAGCAGTAGTAGAAGTAGCAGTAGTAGTGGTGTGTACAGTGTGGATGGTAAATTCTTGTTAGTTGCTGGTTTCATTTCCTTTGAGGTTTTCTTGGAGTAAGTGTGAAGGTCAAGGTCAGAGGTCAGAGGTGATGTTATGATGCTGTGTGAAGACCTTTAAGACAAACTGTTGTATCAATAAACTTGCCTTTTGATAACAACCTGTAAATGTCTGTGATAACATGTTCATGTGATGATATGTAGTAGATTTATTACATGGTCAGCTGTAGTGATGTCACAGCAGGATGTGATGAGGTCAGCAGGATGTGTTCAGGGTCAGACAGGAAACTGTGACAGGATGATGCTGCAGCGACACCTGCTGCGTGAGCCGAGAAATACAGTAACCTGACACCTGGGGTGGGCATTAGGGAGGGGAGGGGGACTGGTCTGACTGGTTTCTACCTGAGGCTGAATCCTCTCATGTCTTGTGTGTGTGTGTGTGTGTGAGTGAGTAAAGCTGTTAAACACAGAGTTTAAAGTTATGGTAGGTAATCATGTTCAGTAGAGAAAAGAGAAAATTCTGCAACACCAAAGGAGCTCCCATGCAAGTATTTATTAACCCATGACGTTTGGAGCCTGGCACGGCTCTTCCTCAGATTTTTACAATGAAAAGGTTAAAAACGATGCCATTTTTAAAACACTGGTCACGTGATCTCACACCCATCGTATATTTACAACTATCAACTACAGAAGGATATAAAAATAGAAAACACTTTTTAACATGATTTCAAAACAGGTACAAATTTACACATACATCTACATGGAGTTTTATGTTCCCACAGGGGACTCAGGCAATAAAAGCCGTCATAATACATATAAAGTCTAATAGAGGTGCCTCTCTTAAATATCAGTAAAAGGGACAAAGTTCATAGGGGTATCAAAACACAGAGAAAAGACCATATTGATACAGAAGACATGACCATATTCACTGAAACGAAACACAATGTTAATATAGTCATGAAAAAATCCCAATATGTACATCAAGAAATTCATATCCAGGGCATCATAAAAAAAATCATCAGTGCAAAGGACAAAAGAGAGCAGAGGAGTGTCAGGGAATTACATCAGCCCTGTATCAACCGCATCTAGACACAGGACAGTACAGCCAACAGTCTAATTCTACAGAAAAGGTCTAATATCAAAATCTTTGTTTAGGCCCTTAGGGGCCAGTGTGCCCAGTGTGTGGATCCAGAAGAGCTCGCGTTTAAGGAACATGGATATGAGATCTCCCCCTCTACATGGATGTTTGAGTGCTTGAGTGCTGGTAATCCTGTTCAGAAACACTTGTTGTTATACTGGGTGAAATGGTCCTTCTGTCCTGAGAGCAGTCAACACGTGATGTGTTCAGAAAAGGAAGGAAAACACTCAGAGCTCTGTGGCAGCTGCAGGACTGACACAACTCTGACTAATCCAGGCTTTACGCTCCGAAAAGCAAAAACCAATCAGATGCCTTCATGTCCAGTTCTGCCTACGCCCAGTCAAGCTGCCGTCTCTCTCCCTCCTCTGGCGTGCGCGATCAGTGTCTTCACCTATGTCTGCAGAAAAGCCACACTCCAGTCTGGTGGGTGGCAACGTGGCTCTGGCAATGCACGTTGAGTGTCTTCACCTACATCCGTGGGAAGGTGGAGGTGTGGCTTCAGAGAGAAGTCTGAGGGAGGGGCTGGGACTTGTGACTTGTGTATTTTCTAAATGTGGCCTGATAGAACGGTTTTAACAGGATCTCCAATCCCACCTTTAACAACAACAGCTGTGACAGATGTTGAAAGTGAATGATGATGTCGTCAGAAGCTGAAGCTACATGAATGATTGACAGATGGAGAGTGTTTCCTGGTCGACCTCTGACATCTGAGCCCCTCCTCCTCCTGGGGCGAGTATAGGTTCTCTAGAGAAACAGCAGGGGGCGACATTGAACCATCCAGAGGACTGCAAGTGCACAAAATAGAACCGCAGACCACTTCAGTCCACTGAAAACCCTTAGTCCTCCTGCAGCCTGATCCATTCTGACTTGGTGTCACTTGGACCTGGTCTCATGGATCTTGGTCTCAGTGTTGTTTGTCCTGAGTCTTCTGGTGTCAGTGAACACATCACTATGGTCAGTGAATGCACCACATCTAGTGTTTATGAGCAGTTTGTAAAATGTTTCCTGAACAAGCAGCAGCTCCCTGTGGACCTGATGATAATTGATACTGTGTGTGTGTGTGTGTGGGGGGGGGGGGGGGGGGGGGGCATTCTGTGAAGGGGCAGGGCCACAGCACAGGAGATCATCTGACAACAGGCAGCAGCTTGAGTTTCAGTCAGTGCAGAAACAGAAACATCCCGACTCGGTTCTGATGGCCAGATTAGACTTTAAAATCCAGAGGCATTATGGGTAAGTCCTGAACAAACTGCTGATGTCTGAGCTGCTTTTATGTTTGATTAACTCCTGGACTCAGGACTGTGGTGAGTTCAGGTTCAGGTCTTCACATTGTTCAACAGTAACAGCTGATCTCAGCCAACAGGAGCTGCTCAGGTTAATGTGAAACTCAGGTGTGACTGTGGAGTCTGACCTTTGACCTCTGACTAAGAGTCTGTTAATCATTGATTGGAGACTAACTTGATCATGGACCTGCCACAGGTAGAGACCAGCAGGCTCCTCAGAGTTCACCTGGTCTTCTCCTTGTTCTCATCTGTTGTTGTTTGGACAGAGACACTGACTCTACTTTGTTTGTTAATCAATTGCGTCTGATCAGTTAATATTAATGAAACATTTCAGTTAAGCATGAGTTTGTGTGTATGTGTGTGTGTGTGTGTGTGTGTGTGTGTTTACAGAGTGAGAGGAGGAGCGCTTCCTGTCTCTCCCCTGACACACAGGTCATTACAGCTAATGAGGAGCTGAGTTTACATTCAGAGTCTGTGACAGAAAACTACATGACAGCAGAGTCTGGCTGCAGGCAACAATTATCAGTGATCAGTGATCAATGATCAGTGACTTGTCTCTCTCTGCCCCCCTGTAGGACCACAGCTCGCCCGGCCCTAACTCGCCCATCTACGCCAACGTCTCCTCTCTGAAGAAGACGTCTCAGGCTTCAATACCGCCACCTCCCAGTGACCCAGCCCCCCCAGTTCCAGACCACACCCCTTTGTCTTCAGTCTCCTCCTCGGGCATGATAAGCCCCGCCCCCTCACTGAGCCCACAGGATGAGTGGCAGGTAAGGTGTTTGTTGCTGGTTTGATCCCACGTCACTGGAATGCATCATATTTGATCCAGTCAACACTGACAAGTTGTTGACTGACACTCAGGTGATTGGCTGATCTGTCGCTAGGTGACTGTTTACAACCAAGTACACTTGTGTGTGTTTTCACGTTGTGTTCGAGAAAAGACAAAATAAATGTCTTTTAAAAATCGAAATAAGCTTTAATTGTTGATTATCAAAATTAACAGTTATATTCTTTGGTCTTTTTGACCGTGATGCACTTGAACACACCGTCTGTCTTTCTGCAGGTGCACACTGACCAGACCACTGGACAGGTGTTTTATTACCACCCTGTGACGGGACAGACCACCTGGTGCGACCCCCGCAGCCCAGACATGGACCAGTCCAAGGGCAGGGAGGGAGGTCAGCTGACCTCCCCCTCCCCCTCCTCCCCTCAGGTGCAGAAAACACAAAGGCTCAAAATCACTCACTACTCACCACACAGTGACGACACCACGTCACTGCTGTCTGAATGTGTAGTGACAATTCATATTCCCTGTATAGTGGATCCATTGTATGCAGTGCAGCGTCAAAAGTAGTGAACAACGGATGATCAATAACCAGGCAATATATCCCATAATACATTACGGTCGTTCATCTCTGTCATGATCGCAGCCGGTGTTGATCATGTGACAGTAATGATGTAATTAACTGTTTGACCAGTGAGTTCACAGTATAGTCCTCAATATGTTCAGACACAACCAAACACTTGGTTGTTTATTTACTGTGAGAAGATGCTTCCTGTCATGACATCACACAGTCACATGACCAGTCAGGGGCTCAGGAGACACACATTCATATTGATGACAGATACACTGACATATATGATGTTCATATATTGATAAAATATGTATTGGTGTATATTGATAGCATTTATGCTGATGACAGGTGTATTGATGACAGGTGTACTGACGACACATGTATTGATGACAGGTGTATTGATGACAGGTGTATTGATGACAGGTGTATTGATGACAGGTGTACTGACGACACATGTATTGATGACAGGTGTATTGATGACAGATGTATTGATGACAGGTGTATTGATGACATATATCCATTTTGCTCTCAGGCCGGTGTGTGGCAGCAGCTGGTGGACGAGGCCTCAGGTCGGTTCTATTACTATAATCCGATCACACGAGTCACATCCTGGACTGCACCAGAGCCCCCCTCCCCCTCTCCCCCCGGATCCATAGCCAACAGGAAGCAGGACAACAGCCCGGTATGACCCAGTGTCTGGATCAGACCTGATCCTGGATCAGTAAAGTCAGAGCTGAGCTCAGGGTCAGAGATCAAACCTGTGACCTCAACCAATCAAGTTCAGTTAGAGCAGCAGCTGAGGAGGAGGAGGAGGAGGATGATGATGATGATGATGATGATGATGATGATGATGATGTTGTCAATGTCAATGTCGTCACCTTCTTCACTGCTTTGTCTCTGGCCTACAGCCCCCCCTGCCAGAGGAGGACTATCCTGTGGCGAGAGACAGTGACTCTGTGTTCACCACGGTACACACACACACACACACACACACACATACACACACACACACACACACACACACACACACACACACACACACATACACACACACACACACACACACAGGTTTAATCTCCAGTGTGTTTTTTCCCAGAATCCTCAGCAGCCTGTGACTCTGATACCTAGAGCTCAGCTGGACCTGAGAGATGAAAGTAGGAGGCTGCAGGAGGTGATCAATCAATCAATCAATCAATCAATCAATCAATCAACCAATCAATCAATCAATCAATCAATCAATCAATCTATCAATCTATCAATCAATAAATAGATCAATCCTTGCTTTTCTTTCAATGATCCACCTGTTCCAGCTTCCATATTTGCCCCAAAGATTGATGGGAAATGGAGTCTCTGAGGAAGGAACAAACTGGAGACACAGTTTATCAGAAGATGTGAGTCTCACACCTGTCTCTCTCCTGTCTCTCTCTCACTTCACACCTGACACCTCCCTGTCTGACACCTGCCTGTCTCACAGCTGTTTGTCTCACAGCTGTCTGACACGTGCCTGTCTCACAGCTGTCTGTCTCACGGCTGTCTGACACCTGCCTGTCTCACACCTGTCTGAACTCTGTTTCTGTGTTACAGAGGTTTGTTCCTGGCCACAGGAGAAATGTTTCTGACTTAACTGAAGTTTCCAACAGAAGACACTCCCCTGACAGTCCACAGGTACTCACCTGTCCCTCACCTGTCACTCACTGATTCATATCCGCTACACTTTTGTCCCCTTCATTCTTCTGCCCATTGTTCATCCATCCAATCATTGGTTAACACCCTGTGATGTCATCCTGTTGTCCCTCACCAAGTTCTCTGATAGGCTCACACTAAGGAGGAATCTGTCCAATCGGAGCACAGGCTCCCACCAGCTGCATGTAGGTCCTGGGCCCTGATTGGCTAGTGAAGTTACTGGGTGGGTGTTGGGTTGTGTCTGTCACTTACATGTTTCTATGGTGACGGCATCAGACCTCTTGCCATTGTCATGGAAACATGTATCACTTGAGACTGAGTGTGCTAACCATAGTTCTGAATCCGACTAACATGATGTGTTGGCGAGGAGGGTGTGTCCTCTCTTGTCACTGATGTCATCACTGAGGGATTTTGGGATGTCTCAGACATGATGAGCTGACAGATGTACAGTGGCTCAGAGGGATAAAACTTACAAAACGCAAGAGTTTCCAGGGAACACTGCAGAGCGACAGACCTAAAGGCTAAGCTAACAGCTAACAGCTCATGGTTATATGTGGATCTTGTGACTATGACATCATAATAAACCAAACTTTAGTCAGTCAGTAGTCTGTCACTTTTTTCTGTTCCTTGGAAACAAGTTCCTGGTGTGTGTTGTGGTAAAGTGGGACACACACACACACACACACACACACACACACACACACACACCCCTTCAGTGTCTACACAGGTGTCACATTTCAAAGCCGACTTACAGGTCTCACCTGTCTGTGTGTGTCAATAGTGTCACCTGCTGGAGAAAGCAGGAATCATCAACAAGACCAAAGTGTGTGACAACGGCAAGAAGATCAGGTGAGAGCTTAGACAGCAGACGTGTGTGTGTGTGTGTGTGTGTGTGTGTGTGTGTGTGTGTGTGTGTGTGGGGTAACTGTGTCTGTTCTTGACAGGAAAAACTGGAGTCAGTCCTGGACCGTCCTCCATGGGGGGATCCTGACCTTCCACAAAGACCCCAAGTCTAACCCCACTGGGAACACTGTGAGACCACAAACACAGTGTTGTGTGCTAAACACATGAACCTGTGATGATACAGAATAATGTATAAAGTGTGTGTCACAAGTTGTGTGTCAGTGATGTCATAATGATCACTTCCTGTTTTCAGAGTAAAGCTTCACAGATTATTCCAGAGTACACCGTGGACCTGAGGGGGGCGTTGATCTGTTGGGCCTCGAAAGACAAGTCATCCAAAAAGAATGTCCTTGAGGTACGCAGACATTACCACGGTTACACCCCAGTCCACAGACATGCTCTGCAGTGATGTTGTTGTCATGGTTACTCGTGTGTGTGTGTGCGTGCAGCTGAAGACGCGTCAGGGCTGCGAGTACCTGATGCAGTATGACACCGAAAGCATCATCAGTGACTGGTTGAAAGTGATCCAGGACACCATCAGACAGCTGGTAATACACTCTGTCACTCACACACACACACACACACACACACACACACACACACACACACACACACACTCATACTCCTGTGGTCACATGTCTCAGGAGCAGGAGCACCTGTCGGAGGACGAGGACGAAGGATCAGACAGAGAGGACAAAGACAGGAGGAGGACGAGTGAGTCCAGGAACAGCTGACACTGAGATGAGAAACTGGTTTTGACTGGATCTAACTGGTTCTGCTCTGTGTGGTTCTTGTTGTCCCAGGCACTAGGGCACCCTCTGGCCCGGACTCTGAGCAGAGACGGGTCCGGACCAAACTCCGTCGGTTCCTCCAGCGGCGGCCAACACTGCAGAGCGTCAAAGAGAAGGGTTACATCAGAGGTAAAACTGACCAATCACAGCCGGCCACTGTCAACATCACTCAGGCTGTTTAGACACCCAGTGCTTCATGTACGTGTCATGTGATGTCTGGCCCCTCCCCTGTCGTCTAGACAACGTGTTCGGCTGCCACCTGGACACTCTGTGTCACCGAGAGAACAGCACGGTGCCCAGGTTTGTGGAGAAGTGTATCAGAGCCGTGGAGAGGAGAGGTACACACACACACACACACACACACACACACTGATCACATGACTGATCAGCTGAATGATCCAGTGAAGGAACACCCTGATCTCCGTGTGTGTGTGTGTGTGTGTGTGTGTGCCTTCAGGTCTGGATGTTGATGGAATTTACAGAGTGAGCGGGAACTTGGCCGTGATCCAGAAACTGAGACATAAAGCTGATCATGGTAAAACAACTGATGATGATGATGATGATGATGATTGTGGTTTTGGTGGTAGTAGTGATGGTGGTGGTGATGATGTCATGATGATGTCATGCAGAGGACCAATTGGACCTGGAGGATGGTCAGTGGGATGAGATCCACGTCATCACTGGAGCTCTGAAACTTTTCCTGCGTGAACTCCCTGAACCGCTGTTTCCCTTCAGCTGCTTTGACAAGTTCATCGCTGCCATCCGTCAGTCACACACACACACACACACACACACACACACACACACATTTACACACACTGTGTTAGTGTTGATGACTGAAGCCCCTCCTCCTCCACAGAGCTCCCTGACTACAGTCTGAGAGTCTCCTACATGACGGATCTGGTCCAGACTCTGCCTCTGCCAAACCACGACACCATGGAGCTGCTCTTCAAACACCTGCGCAGGTGAGTTCAGACCTGGACCTGGACTTGGACCTGTGCCTGTGCCTGGACCTGGACCTGGATCAAATTCAGGAAACGGGAATCATTATTGGCTGGAGAATGACCTCTGACCTTCAGCCTTACACACACATCACTCCATATATAATAACAATCATAATAACAATATCAATAATAATCTCTCCAGGGTGATCGAGCACAAGGACTCTAACAGGATGTCGGTTCAGAGTGTCGCCATCGTGTTTGGACCCACGTTGCTCCGCCCACAGATGGAGTCGGCCAACATGACGGTCCATATGGTTTTTCAGAGTCAGATCGTGGAACTGATGCTCAACGAGTTCCACACCATCTTCTCCCAGAGTTAGAGGAATGTCCTGGAGCATTGTGGAAGTACCTGGAAAGTCCTGGAGCCTAAGACCCCGAAACCCTGTGACTTCAACAACCAAAACCTGAGTCCCCAGGAACCCTGGACTGGTTCTGACCTCTGACCTCTAAGTTCAGACCTCAGCACTGTGACAGAACCGAACCTTCAACACTGGACCTGCAGCTGCTCTGGTTCTATCCAGAGGACCAGAGGGACCTCGTAGCTACGTGATCCAGGTAGAACTAGACTGCCTCCATCTTGAACCTCAGACTGGTTCTGAAACCTGAACCAGCAGCTTCTCACTGACCTTTGACCTCTGACCTCTACAGACCAGTCACACCTGAATAAAGCTGTAAGCTCTGACTGGAGGAGCCACACAGACTCCGCCTCCTCTGACGTGGACCCACCTGTTGCTTATCCAGGTGAACTGGTTCACGTCCAGAATGTGCTGCATTCACTGACTCTGGCAAACACACATTTGCACAAATTAGCAGATGTTGATCAGATATTTACAGCGTAGACCATGTGTTGTTTGAGACCATCGTCATAGCGATGGCATCAACTGAGAAATGATCAAATTGTCTTTGTGCTAAGCTAGTAACTATGCTAAGGTAAACTCACCTGGAACTGTCTCATACCTGTCTCTGAGAGGGAGGTGTTCCGGAGACATTCAGGGCCACTGGGACGTCTCCTGATGAGCTCGACCAGTTTTTGAAATTTAATGAGAGTTTTTTACATCAAAGTTTTTCTCAGCTGTTGTCCATGTCCTGCTGTAACCATGACAACATGGTAACATGTACATGCACTATAGTATTGATTTCATATGTATTAAGACAGAACAAACGAGAACGAGGAACATTAATAGACTTAAATAAAGAGCAACCAGATTTGATCTGTGTGTGTATTAGTATCCACTGGTTTCAAAAAATCTGAAAAAATATCCACAGGAAAACTGGTGTCAGAGTGTCACTTTATTTTGAAAATCTCCACTTTTATTTTGGAACCTCAGTCTTCCTGCGTATCACTCCGCAGAGCAGCCACTGGACTCAGGTGGTGACTCCTGTCTGCAGGTGGTTTCTACACCTGGGCTGCGACCCCGCTGTGACCCCCACCCTGTGACATACGTCACTTTATACGTTGACGCTTCTAACGGCAGGATCACTGGCTGCTTGTTCTAGAGAACGGCACTGCGCATGCGCTGTCCCCTTCCTGTAGTCATGGAGACGCTTTGTCGCTACCAGATCCACAGACAGGGTCTGTTTGCAACCAAAGACGGTTTATAGCCATTGTGTAGCATCTTTGTTGCTACTGGTCCGCGAGACTGAACGCACGAGAGAGCGAGAGCACAGGGAAGTGACGCCAATTCAGGTAAGATGTCTGAAGTACAACTCACCTTCACCTGTTAGCAGCTAATGTTAGCCTACAGGAGCTTACTGCCGGGTCATAGCCTTAGCCGGCAGTTAGCGTTAGCTTAGGAGCTAGCGTTAGCCCAGTAGCACTAGCAACACAAGATTGTTTGAACAGTTGGGGTTGCCCTCGTTGCCTCTGTCCCTTAACAGCCACCGTACAGGCTGGTTTATCTTTGGGTGTTTATGTGTGTCATCACCAGGCAGAGGCGATGTCAGAGCGTGACATCATCGACTTCCCAGCCTTGGAGCGGGAGCTGCAAGCAGCGGTGGAGTCCGAGCATCGACACCAGCGGGAGAACCAGGCGAAGCTCAGGGCGGTCAGTCAGAGAGTGGCCTCGTACAGGGAGTTCAGGTAAGAGCTCCAGCACCTTCTAACCCCGCTCACCTGTGTCTTTTCATTAATCCTGGAATATCAAGTAGGATTATGCTAATGCTAACCTTTCCAGGAGTCCCTGGAGATTTCAAGATGTCCTCTAAACCTCCCCAAGAACCAGAGAGATAGATCGATAGATAGACAGATAGATAGATAGATAGATGTATTGTCTGTCTCAGTGGCTCAGACAAAGGTGTTTGGGGTGAAGTGATTGTTTTACTGGGCTGATTAATTACGCAGAAGAGTTTTGTTTTGTGTTTGGTGGTGAGGTGGTTGTGCCAGGAGGAAATGTTAAAGGTGAGAATGGATTTGTAGACCAGGGTCAACATGTCCTTGCTGACTGGGAGAGTCCTGATCAACAAGGATTGAAAAAATGCTTTAGGAGGCACCTGGGATCCTTCAAGGTATTTCGGGGGGGGGGGGGGGGGGGGGGGGGGGGGGGTAGGGCCACAGTCCTTAAAGACACTTTAGAAATCCTTGACTTAGTTCCAAGGTGCTTTCTGATGATCCAGGTGTCGTGAAGAGTTTCCAGACTGTCTGATATGTGTATGTCTCTGTTAGGGACCTGGTTCTCACCTGTCACCTGAGGCCTCTGGAGAAGAAAGACACAGTGTCTGCACGAAAACAACCCTGGAACCCTGTCGCCCCAAGCAACAAGTGAAGTCTGGTCACCGTAGCAACAAATATATGGACAACTATTTTTTAATCATGAAATACATTTTTATTTTCCAGGAAAATGAAGTCACTGAAACTTTGTTCTGCACTGATGCAGGGTGGCCAGCAGGGGGAGCTGGAGGGCCGCAGCAGGAAACAGAAAACAGGCACTCTGTGACAGACTCAGGGTTTTTACCTGGCAATGTGAGCGACTCTGAATTAAGTGGAAACATCACAGTATAAGTACTGACTGCTACTGCACACAGTACTTTTGTTTTTGTTTAATAAACTCACAATCTCCTCATTAATGTGTGGACTGTTATTACTGATTATTGATCTCTAATGGACCGATGTGGACTGTTATTACTGATTATTGATCTCTAATGGACCGATGTGGACTGTTATTACTGATTATTGATCTCTAATGGACTGATGTGGACTGTTGTTAGTAATAGCTGGTGTGAAATGCAGTTTGTTCCTGTTTGTCAGAGTCAAACCGACTTGGAGTCAGTTTCTTAAACTGTTACTTTCTCTAATGTGAAACAGGAAGCGGTTTATGCTAAGCAGGTTCAAACACGGGAGGAGGTGTCACTCTGAGCTTATTTATGGAGAGCAAAAAGAGTTCTGAACCCTTCACGTAGCTATTTCCTTGAAAGTCTTTGAAGAACTCCTGGAGACACAGTGGCTCTAGTTGTAAAAATGTGAAGATCCTTGTCAGATCACCTGGAAAAGCTCAAGGACTCCACCAACAGAGATGGGGTTATTCCAGATCCGAGAGATCGTTCATAGCTTAGTGATAGTGTTTCAAGTCCTTGAATGACCTCTGGTCGTCCTTGACGTAAACTTATTTCAGATTTTCCAGGTGTCCTTGAGAGTTCCCAAAGCTCCCAGAGGAGATTCAAGGTCCATTATCAAACCTCTTTAAACTGTGTCCGGTCCCTGTGGTGGCGCGGAGTGAGTCCTCTGTCGGCGCGAAGAAGATCTTCGATCGCAGGTTGATGTTCGTGTTTGGAATCAAACCCGCGACTCTGACTGAAGCTCAGTTCTCCTTTTCCCGCGGAGTTGTTCTTCTGCAGTTTTAGGTGAGTGTTACCTTCTTCATCCGGTGTTTAAACGAAGGTGTCGCGGCTGGTGCGAGAGTTTGAGAACCAATAATCAGTGATTATCGATGACAGAGCTGCTCATCGCTGTGAGCCGAGAGTCCAAACTTCCCCTAAGTCAAACCACCGACGGTAAAATCGATCGATCAAGTCTGTGACGTCATACAGGCAGGTAAAGCTCTGAGTGAAGAACACGAGGCCTCGGAGCTGTTCAGACTTGGTGCAGGTGACATGACGTTACGTAGACGCCTCCCTCCCCTCAGTGCGACAACTGAGCTGCAGTCTGTGATGAGGTTTGATTGATTGATGATGTTTAGATTGTTTGACTGTTGCTGTGAACTGTGTGTTACTGTGCAGAGCTGCAGCTAATGACTGTTTTGGTATGGATTGATTTGCTGATTATTGTTTTTACTGATTGATTGATTGGTCTTTTCCTTCAAGTTGCTCTGATCAACAACAGACTAAGATCATTTAAAGGAGACCTCAGGTCATCAGGTGTGAAGCTTCAAATGAGAACTGTGATGATGATGATGATGATGATGAGTGATTAATGATCTGATTGGCTGATGCCTCAGCTCCTGTTACCTGAAGGATGACTCACCTTTGGTAAACCATTAACAGTAGAACTTTGAACTTTAACCTCTCTGGTGTTTGAACTCTTCAGACTGTGACCATGAAGGATCAGAACTTTAAAGATGAGGTGATGAAGATTCTGGATGACGCTCCAGGAGCCAGGAAAGCTCTGCTGGAGAACTACGACAACCTGCTGAAGGTGGCTGACTACTGCCACGACAACTACATACAGGTTAGTCCTCCTGCCCTGACAACTACCTATGGGTTAGTCCTACTTAGTCCTACTGCCCTGACACTACCTATGGGTTAGTCCTACTGCCACAACTACATACAGGGTAGACCTACTGTCACGACAATCACCTACAGGTTAGACCTCATGCCATGACAACTGCCTACAGGTTAGTCCTAAGCTAGGCTAACCTTCATGTCTATATGTTTCTATCAGTCAGGTGACAGTGGTCTGAAAGCGCTGGAGGAAACAAAGAACTTCACCACCCAATCACTGGCCAGCATTGCCTACCAGATCAGCACTCTGGCCAGTAGTGTCTTGAGTCTGTTTGATGCTCAGACTAATCAGCTTCGTCACATGGAGTCATCCATCAACCTCATTGGTCAGGTGAGCTGTTGGCTGTCAGCTCTTTGACATCCTGTCAGTCACTTCAGTGACATGACAAAGTGTCAACTCTTCTTCTTCTTCTTCTTCTTCTTCTTCTTTGGCTATTTGCTCCTCTGAGCTTTATTGATTGTTTTTTTTCCTCTGGTTCCATAGTTTGTGCTGAGAATACAGATCCAGGCCATCAGTGTGTGCATATGTGTGTATGTGGTGGAGGGTTGGGGGGGTGGGGGGGCACTAAATGAATGAAGTCTCTGTTTTCTTTGTATTCACTTATTGTCATTAACAAAAAACTACAACCAGTGAATTAACCATCTCTCCCTCCCTCCCTCTCTCTCCCTCTCTCTCTCCCTCCCTCTCACTCTCTCTGTCTCTCCCTCCCTCTCTCTCTCTCTCCCTCCCTCCCTCTCACTCTCTCTGTCTCTCCCTCCCTCTCTCTCTCTCTCTCTCTCTCTCTCCCTCTCACTCTCTCTGTCTCTCAACTTCAGCTTCAACAAGCTTTATTGGCATGACTGTGTTTACAATATTGCCAAAGCGTTCTCCGTAACAAAAAATCTCTCTCTCTCTCTCTCTCTCTCTCTCTCTCTCTCAATTTCAATTCAAATTCAAATTCACTTTATTGCCATGAATGTCACTAGAAGTATTTGCCAAAGCATCAAGAATCTGTTAAACAAAACGATATAATACATAAGTTAAATTATATAAATGAAATGAAACTCCCTAACCCTCTCACTCTATCTCTTTCTCTCTTTCACCAGCAACAAAATCAATAAACTAACCAATAAAAACAGAAAGTGATTATTGTTTCATCTTCTTCTATTCTTAATTGTTCCTCTCCCCCTCCTCCTCCCCCTCCTCCTCCTCAGACAGTAGAGATGCATAAGGAGAAAGTCTCTCGTAGGGAGATCGGTGTTTTCACGGCCGTCAGACGAGTCCCTCGCAGCCACAAGATTCTCCCCCCGGCTCAGCCTGCCAGTCCTCAGCCCCGCCCACCATACAGCCGCCGACCAATCAACTACCAGCAGCTGGACAGCCTGGGCCATGGGGTGAAGGTACCCCCCCCCCCCCCACACACACACACACCATATAGAAGTGACCTAGACAGACAGACTGTCACCATCACCTCCTCAGAGTTAAAAACAGCAGCAGAGGTTAGTGGGAGGAGACAACAGGAAGTGACTCTGCACTAACACTTCCTCATTCACTCCATCAAATAACTCAGGGCTGTCCACACAACTGCAGTAATACTGCAGTACTGTTGCACTGTTACAGTACTACTGCAGTACTGCAGTATTACAGTACTACTGCACTACTACAGTACTAATTCAGTACTAAAATGAATACTGCAGTACTATTGTAGTCGTACGGTACCACAAAATTACTACAGAAGTACTGTGGTACTTGAGCCTCTTCAACAGGAAACTGACAGATGTGAGTGTGTTGGCTCTGATCTCAGGTCACATGACCATGAGCTGCATGTGAGCGCATGCAAGCAGCTGTGAACAGGAAGTTGTGGTTAGTTTCAGTGAAGACAGTCGAACTTTAAAACAGCCAGTCAGTGAAACCCAGACATTTCAAAATAAAACACAACCCCAGGCTTTTCAAAGTGAAATACTTCCTGACAGTCGAGGTGGGGACAGGAAATGGGCGGAGCCTCACTGCTGTCACATTTTCAGCAGTTCTGTGTCAGGATTGTGTGTGTCTCTTGTGTTGTTTTGTTTGTATTTGTCATTTCTGGATCACACAGTAAAGTCTGTTCTACTTATTCTAGTCAGTTCTGCTGTTGTCCAGTCTCCAAATCCTCCACTGAAGTAGAAACACGGACACACACACACACACACACACACAGGGTCTTTGTTGAGCGTGGGAAACTGTGCAAAGAGACTAATTAGAGCTGCTGAGGCCTCAGAGGATCTATTGATCTATTGATGCTCACTCTGTAACCCCCACCAGGTCTCTGGGAAACAGTCGGACAGAACTGGAACAATCCGGAAACATGGAGCCTCCACCAGGTCCAGACTGATTCTACTGATTCTACTGAAAGATCACAGGAAGTCTGACTGCAGTGTGTGTGTGTGTGTGTGTGTGTGTGTGTGTGTGTGTGTCTCAGGTCCAACAAACCTCCGGAGCCGGTCCAGTGCCCAGTGGCGCCCCCTGTCAACGGGTAACAGCTCCTCACTTCTGTTTGTGTTCTGCTCATTTCAAAGTCTGATTAATGTTGTTGTTGATTTCATTGCTGTGTGTTGTTGTGTGACTGAAGTGTGTTTGTAGTGGTCAGTGAATGAGTGAGTTGTATCTGCCGTCCCTGGGCAGGGTGATGTCATGAAGAAAAGAAAAAAACATGAAGAAAAGAAAAACAGCAACAAGGCAGCAAAAAAAAAAAAGAGGGTTAGAGAGAGAGAGAGAGAGAGAGAGAGAGAAAGAGAGAGAGAGAGATGGAAATATAATATTGTGGTGGACTTTTCCTCCTCCTCCACCTGCCAACCTCACAGAAGAGTCTCATGGGGATGAAACGAAAGATGACGATGATGATGATGATGATGATGATGAAGATTTTTCTGGAGTGAGAGCGTACCTGTCTGAGCTGATAGCTGAAGGTAGCAGTGATGCTAGCGTCACGGTGGAGTTTGTCCACAGTGAACCATGACGGGACAGAAAATACAGCGTCAGCCTCAAACTATAGCGAGCAGTTCCAGCACTGAGGTTGCCATGGTGACTGGAAGAATTTATAGTTTGAGGAGGAACGCAAACATTCGAGAAGTTGATCTTAATTGGATGCAAAATTAGGACGAGTGCAGGAAGAGTCATCAAAGGACAGAAGTAGTTTTAAAGGCAGTGAAAAGACATCGATCCTCAGATAATAGAGGATTAAAGCCTGAATCAATATATGTATTGATCTGTGTTCCTCACTCATCTCTCAGCTCCAGTTTTGGGAAACCTGTAGCTCCGCCCACCATTCCCTCCACCTGGCAGGCTCCACCTGAGTGTGACATCATCACCACACTGCTGGATGAAGCCCCGCCCCCTCCTCCTCCTGCAACCAGTGAAATGTTGGTTCATGAAAATGAGGTCATGAGTACCTCTGCCCCGCCCCCTCCACCTCCTCCCCCCAGTGTATCTGGAGATATGGCTCCCACCCCCCCCCCCCCTCCGCCCCCTCCTCCTTCAGATTCTCTGACCAATCATAATGCTCCACCAGCAGCTCCGCCCCTCAGCCTTGAGACAGGTGAGGCCAAAACAAAGACTTTGAACCTTAAAGCAAACCTCGACAGTTAATTAGTTAGTTAGTTGCTTTTATTGTCACCTGTTCCAATAAAGCTCATCACAAAACACAAAACACCCACAAGGAGAGAAAAAAAAGAAAAAGAAAAAAGTCTGTCTCAACCCTGCACCAACACACACACATACACACACACACACACACACACACACACACACACGTCCTTTGGACCACTGCACACACTCCCCCTGTTGCACATATCCATACAGCATCTCATTAGTTTACATTGCACGTATACCCATACAGCATCACAATGACGTCTCTCACCTGTCTCCTCAGTGGTGGAGGAGAACTGCTTCCCCCCTCCCTCCCCTCCCCCTCCTCCATCTGATGATGACAGGTTCCCTCCACTGTCTAATGATGGCTCAGAACTGCTGGCTCCACCCCCTCCACCTCCACCTACCCAGGAAGAAGATGGTACCTACCTGTCTGTCTGTCTGTCTGTCTGTCTGTCTGTCTGTCTGTCTGCTGCTCAGAGACACATTCACAGATTTCACTTAAGTTTGAATTCAACATTTTTACAGGAGTCATTGATTAAGTTCTGGAGTCCTTGAAAATGTTCCAGGACCTATGAACCTCACGAACAGCTCTGTTGTTGTTGAGACTCTTAGTTCCAGAGTTCAGTGAACGCATCAGCTCAGACCTGCTGTAAATGTCTGCTCTTCTTCTGTGGTGTCTCCTCAGTGGCCCCTCCCTCTAGGAGGAGTCGCCACCGCCGCTCTCCACCCACCACACGCTCTCTCTCTCTGAGGGTCCGCTCAGGCCCCGGCTCCCGCTGCCGCTACACACGCTCTCTCTTCCTGCCTGCTGTCCAATCACGTAAGCCGATAGAAACATTTTGCTGTGCGTGATCGATCGGGAGCTGATTGATCGATTTGTTCCTGTTAAAGAGAAGGTAGAGATGCAGGGTCTGGAGGCCTTGAGGTGGTCCTGGACCAGGTCTGAGGGTCAGGTCAGGAGAGTAAAGTTCAGCTCCAGGAGGAGTCCCATGAACTGTGTGACAGTTGAGGTCACAAGTGATCCCTCTGACCTCGCTCCCTCTCTCTCTCTCTGTCAGTCATGATCCCTCCCCCTCCCCCCTACCCCCCCCCTCACACTCCCTCTCACCCTCCCCACTCCTCCTCCCTTCTTCCTTGCTCCGCCCCCTCAGCTCGACTCTGCTTACCTGCTCGTCTGCAACACCTGGGTGAGAGCACACTGAGGTTACTTCATACTGTAGTACTGTAGTAGTACTGTAGTGGGTCTGTACCAGTATTATAGCGGTACTGTAGTAGTGCTGTAGTAATAGCACTTTGAAATACTAATGTAGTCATACTGTCACAGTGCTGTAGTAGTAATACTACTTACTTTCTACACTACAGAGTACTACAGTCGTACTACAGTAGTACCCCACACAGTGGTATTACAGTAGTACTACATACTTGCTGCTGTGCCTCCTCCTGATTGGTCCATCACAGCTATCACTCACAAGACCTGTGTGCTGTTCTCTTAGATCTGGAGATCCCAGCCCCTCCCCCTCCTCTTCTGTTGGATGATGAGGGAGGCCTTGATGACATCATGCCGCCCCTCCCTCCACCAGTGGATTATGACACCGATGCCCCCCCGAACTACCTGGAGAAAGGTACTTACTCGTGGTTGCTACAGTAACTATGATAACCACAGTGGTCACCATGATGACGGCCTTGGGTTACTCTAACGTCACCTCTCCTGTTTGTCCAGTGGTGGCGCTCTACAGCTATGAGGCCACCAAACCTGATGACCTGTCACTCAGGGAGGGTGACATCATCTACCTGATGCATCGTCATGAGGACGGCTGGTGTGAGGGATTCATCAACGGAAACCAGGGCTTCTTCCCACAAAGCTATGTCCAATCATGTGAATAGTTTGAAGCCCCACCCCTCTCTGTTGCCATGGAGACAGATCAGCATTACCATTAGTGACCCCCAACACACCTCCATAGAAATGTCTGATTTTCACAGAAATCATCTTGTTCAGGTAAAAGCTCACGCGTCATCAATTAATCAGCCGACAGTTGTCAACTGATTAGTGTTGTTAGTTTAAACTCATTAAAATTCAGTTTAATGAAAAATCATCAACTGGTCTGGTCAAAAAATAAAGAGCATGTGCACTATGGAAGCATATGTGCACCTTTATTGGCAATTGGCAATGCGATTGTTAAAATGGCAATGTTTAATTTTGTTATGTAACGTGAAAATGTTTTTGGTAATTGACAATTTAATGAACAAAGTGGGAATGCAATCTTCAATACAGTTTTGATAATTTCAATGACGATCAGGAATTAAAATTGAATTATCAAATGTCATATTGCTATGGCAAACCTGCACCTTTATTCAAATGGAAATTCATTTGGCAAAATGTCTGCAAGCATATGTGCAATTCAATTGTTAAAGTGGCAATTCAATATTTAATTTCATCATACAATTTGAAAATGCATTTGGCAATTGACAATTCAATTTGCAAAGTGACAATGAAATCCTCACGTCCCTTTGTGTGTTTTAGTAAAGTGAAGTACAACAGTGCCCCGTGAAGTGCATGTCATTTTGCCACACGCTTCATCTGCACCAAAATTCATTTGAGCATGCAAACTGTCACTTCTCTCATCAAGGCGGGTCTTCTTTAACAACGTCACGTCAACGTTTAACAATTGAATTGCACATATGCTTGCAGACATTTTGCCAAATGAATTTCCATTTGAATAAAGGTGCAGGTTTGCCATAGCAATATGACATTTAATAATTCAATTTTAATTCCTGATTGTCATTGAAATTATCAAAACTGTATTGAAGATTGCATTCCCACTTTGTTCATTAAATTGTCAATTACCAAAGACGTTTTCACGTGACATGATAAAATTAAACATTGCCATTTTAACAATTGCATTGCCAATTGCCAATAAAGGTGCACATATGCTTCCATAGTACACATGAAGATGATCTGTCAGTCTGCCCTGACCCTGTGCTGCCCCCTGCAGGCCAGACAACAAACTAAACACTTCTAACTGAACCTGGATCATTCTCTGTATTGATTAGTTAACATGAGCTATAGCTGATAGCAATCAATAACCTGTCTGTGTCTTTCAATGCTCAATAAATTAGTTGATCTTTCAATCTGTGTTTGTTATGTTGATGAAATTGGATTAAAGCAATTTATTAATTTAACCCTACAACACAGCATGTCACAGACTACAGGGGGTGTGTCAGCACCTGCAGGGGGCGGGTAGCAGTCTATGAGGAGGTTAGTCAGTTACTTAGTTAATAAGTTGCTTTTACGATCACGAATTACTTTATTAATCCCCAAAGGGAAGTTCATGTGTCTGTCAGCTCATCAACCATGTGCAGAAGAATGAAGAAGCCTGATGGTGAAGGTACAAAGGATCTTGTATATTTCTCCGTCCTGCAGTGAAGAGAGAGGAGCCGTCCGCCTCGCTCTTCTCTTGGTCCATCAAGGTGTTATGAAGAGGATGATCTGAGTTGTTCAGAACGGCCTCCACCAGCGTGTGTCTCTGATCTCTCTGAAGTCAAGTGCCTCATGATGTTTAGTCTGTATCCTAGCAACGACTTCATGGAGAACTTCACATGGAACTACTGACAGGCTGTTGATTTACTGACAGGCGGTTTATTGACAGGCTATTGATTTACTGACAGGCTGTTGATTTACTGACAGGCTGTTTATTTACTTACAGGCTATTGTTTACTGACAGGCTATTGATTTATTGACAGGCTGTTTATTGACAGGCTGTTTATTTACTGACAGGCTATTGATTTACTGACAGGCTGTTTATTGATTTTACTGACAGGCTGTTTATTGACAGGCTGTTTATTTACTGACAGGCTGTTTATTGACAGGCTATTGATTTACTGACAGGCTGTTTATTGACAGGCTGTTTATTTACTGACAGGCTATTGATTTACTGACAGGCTGTTTATTGACAGGCTATTGATTGACAGGCTGTTGATTCATAGTTGTTCAGTTCTCACAATGAACAACGATCCAACAACACACACACACACACACACTAGTCCAAGCACGCTGATCAACACACTTATGCAGGAGTGTGTTGTTCAGGGCGGACTAGAGTGTGTGTGTGTGAGTCCATCAGGGAGACATGACTGAAGTCAAGTGCCTCAGGATGTTTAGTCTGTATCCTAGCAACGACTTCATGGAGACCTTCACACTGAACTTCAGCAGTAGCCGTTGGTGGGATGAACACAAGTATTATTTTGATTTGAAAAAGTGTCTCCTTCCTGAGTCTTCATCTACATCTCCAGCTCCTCATCACTCTTGTTGGGCAGAGAGTTGATATTTTGCATGATGACTGACAGCAGAAAGGACCTACACAACATCTCCACCTCCAAGCCTTCAACCTCTGCACCACCAGCACAGCAACCATGAAAGCAGCTCCTCATCCAGCTGGAACAGGGTGGCTTCCTTCCAGACTGGCTCCATTTTCAATGACAGAAGCTCCTCTCCTGAAGAATCTCCTCTCCCACAGAAGTGTCCATCAGTAGCCGACAAAACACAACAAAAACATACAAAAACAAAAAAAAAATAAAGCAAAGGTTGAGCAAAAACTCAGAGCGACCAGACTTTGCTGCTCCCAGCTGAAGCCCATGTTCTGGAATGATGATTTTATTGTCTCCCTCAGGAGAAATTTGTTTTGGTCACAAGATAATGTCACCTGGTCTCATATAGCACATCACAAAACACAGAACGCCCACAAGGACAAAAAAGTCTGTCTTACAACCCTGCACCAACACACGCACACTCTTCCTTTGCACCACTGCACACGCCCCCCCTGTTGCACACATACCCATACAGCATCTGATATATTGCACATATACTCATACAGCATCTCATTAATTCTGTTGCACCACCCTGTACCATTGTTGGTTTTTATTGCACAGTCCCTTTATGAATCTCTCACTCACATACACACACACCCACATACACACTATCTTACACTATGTAATAATTTAATGGAGGTAGGTACGAAAGGCAGTTTATATGTATTTAACTTGCAGTTTGGTACCCTATACCTTTTTTCCTGAAGGCAACAACTCATATTCGCTGTGAAGAACATGATTTGGATCACCAGCGATTTTGCGGCCTCACCTCCTCACCGTCTCCTCAAAAGTTTCCTGGAGAGAGGATGGGGGTGGCATGCCGATTATTTTTTCCCGCTCGCCCAATCAGATTCTGGTTGCCAAACCAAGTTTTTTCACCAAGTGATTCAATCAATGCCCTATAAAACAACAACAGAATTTAAATCCATGTACCCTGAGTCTATGTAGAAAGTGCAGACGCTGACTCATTTTTGAGCATACATGCTCTACCTGCTCTGTCCATCTGAGCTGAGGATCGAAGTAAATATTTGAATGTGCACACTTGTTCAATTTCCTCCTGGTTAATTAACACAGGGCTGTAGTCATCTATTTACCTTGGATCAAAAATTTGCTCTTTTGTCTTCTTGACATTTAACTGTGTTGTGTTCCTCACACCACTGTATCTGAATCCCGGGTCAGTAAACTTAACAAGGCTGTATCATCAGAATATTCTATGATGTAGTTGCATGAATGCTGGCTTCGACAATTATTTGTATATAATGTTAATAAGAAAGCTGAGCTTATGTATCCTTGTGAGGCCTCTGTACTTATCTCCAGTGTGTGCGAGAAGGTTGAATTGACCTTCACTCTTTGCTGTCTCTTGGTGAGGAATGCATAGTACCATCTGACTGAGCAAGTATTCACATTACATTCTTTGAGCTTTCTTAGCATGATCTGAGGGAGAATGGTATTAAACAGATTAGTAAAATCCATAAACAGAAGCCTTGCATATAAAGGAGTTTCAATTTACCTGTATCTTGAGTCAGTGTCCACCTGGCCAGGTAAACATGATGTGGCTGTGTGTGTGTGTGTGTGTGTGGTAATGTTGTTGTATAATGTTTAAACCAACAGAGATTTATTATTGCCTGTGGTGACGGGCTTGGTTCCGCCCCCCCCCCCCCCCCCCCCCCCTCCTCCCTCCGGTTTCTGACTGTTTTCATTATTTTCGTTGTTGTTTGTGTTTACAGATGTTTCCAGCTGTTTCCCTCAGACTAGTTCAGATACAAATTCAGCTCCTTTTTATTCTCTCTGTCCTTTAGCTGTTCATATCCCGTCACTGGGTCAGCTGTCAAAGCACTTTGCTTTTATTGGTGCTGTATGAATACAGCAGTTGTTATTATTGATGACGATGATGATGAAGATCTGTGAGCAGGGCCCGTTTCAGAAAGTAGGTTCAAACATCAAACATCAAACTCTCTGCTACAAAAACATTTATTAACATTATTCTTTCAGTCAAAGACAATGACAATTCAATAAATACAATAAATAAATAAAATAAATAAAATAAATAGATAAATAGATAAATAGATAAATAGATAAACATGTGGCAGCGCTCTGGACCAGCAGATGCCTATGTGGGGTCTCCATGATCTCTGTGTTCTCTTTGTTCTCCAGGTTCTGCAGATCAGCGCTTGGTGAACTAAATCAGATCTTGAGCTGCTGCCACCAGGAGGTCCAGCTGATGAAGGTGCAGCTCAGTCTCCTTCCTGATCAGCTCCCAGGATGCAGGCCCTGCCCCCTGTACACACAGTACTACAGTCAGTACTACAGTCAATACTACAGCCAGTTCACACAGTTTTTCAACATACTTGTACTTGTACTCACAGTGCGGTCCAGTATGATGTTCCTCAGTTTCCTGTAGTACTTCCTTAGCCTGACGTTCACTGTTTGGTTTGTTGACACCTGGAAACAAAAACACACAATGAACACACACACTCTACTGACACTGCGTGTGTTTATGCTAACTCTCCCCTGGTAGTATCACAGCTGCCCTCAGCTCTAAGTATCTGTCTGTTGGGATCCACAGCTCGGTGCCAGAATCAACTCCAAGTCGTTCACTTCTCATGTGTCTGAGTTCAGATGACGTCTCATCCCCTCTCTCTAATTACTCTTCAACCTGGAGCTCTCTCACTCATGACATCATAATGGTGTTCCAGCTGTGTGTGTGTCACTCACACAGGTGTTGAGGCCGGCGATCTGTCTGTCAATGCTCATCCTGAACCTGTTGGTGTTGTCTGTGTCCCAAGAAGCCGAGGACAGGTTGCTATGGCGATAGAGGTCAGCGATCTGGACCATACTGTCTCTGATGAAAACCACCTTAGAGCTCACCTGGAAAGAGAGACATGTAGCTTTCTGATTGGCTGTCAGGGCTGATGTCAGAAAAGTTGATGGATGGATGGATTGATGGACTGGTTGATTGATTGATTATTGATTACCTTAGAGTGGCTGATGTGTTTATAGAGTTTGTAGGGGAATGGGACTGGAGGCTCCTCCTCAGTCAGCTGATCTCCCTGAAACACAAACAGACGATGCTTCAGTCTGTTCAGACTCTGAAACTTTGACTTTGTGACTGTTGATCAGTTGTCATGTTAATCAATTCTCATTTCTGTCTTTATGTTTTAAACACATCACACGAAAACAGAGACACAAGGACTAAACTACAGGGACTACACAGGGACGAAATACCCCCCCCCCCAGCATCACCACCACCACACACCCTGGGGCCCTCTCCAGGACCTCCGGTCTATACTCACCATGAGGTTGAGGTAGGTCAGAGTGATGTTGCTAAAGTGACCATAGTGTCTGAGCCAATCACAGCAGAGTGCAGGAGTCAGGACGGTGCAGAGGAGGAAGAGGCCAGTCCAGGTGATCATGATGAAGGCGATGAAGGTGATGAAGGTGATGAAGTTGGTGAAGGTGATGAAGGATAGAAGGTGAGCATGAATGTGTCCAACATGCTGCTGCTTCAGTCTCTTTTATTCCAACAGGCAGAGAAATAGAAAGAGAGAGAGGAAGTTCCCAGGCAACTTTCCACTCGCCTTTCACACTAGTGACTGTCACGATTATAGGTTTCCTAGGTACAAGTATTGTCAGATGAATAACCACAGTGTCACGATTATCACGATTATTATGCATTAATTCATCTCATAACACTGTGAATGTGTAAAATCAAAAACTGTCAAAATGTGATTACATTACTAAATATATGAACAAAATATTTTAAGTATCTATTAATATAGGACCAATAATGATTAACATGTCTGTTTTGCAACTCACACACACACACACACACACACACACACACACACACACACACACACCACCACCTCTCACCAACCTCTTACAGGATCAGACCACTCTGTCAGGAAAACAGCTTTTGCTACTCACATGTACACACACATGCACGCACGCGTGCACACATACACACAGTGGGTTGTAGATGTGGTGCAGTACAAGTACAACATGGAGGTAAAAGCACCAGTTTACAGGTTTTAAATAATAATAATGTTCTTATTATTACACTGAGTAAAGCACAGATAATGAAACACATTCACTCTGCCTCTGGAAACTTCCTGCTGTGGTTTCCCTTCACTTTCATTTTCTGAACCTCACACACACACACAGGAAGTGAGACACTCCTACAAAATAAAAGTTGGCACCCTCTCCTATGGAGATCTAGTTAATGTCCAATGTCATGTGGAGATGTTAGGATTTTATTTTGAAAGTCATGTCTCATCTTCCTCTCTGGAAATAGACAATTGACATCAGCCTCGTTTTCACTTTCTAGTCTGATGATGTAAGGCTGTGATGTCATGACTGTCAGACTTTTAATATTTGGGATTTTTTTTTTGTTCACATAAGTTTTTATCTTCTGTGTTGTAGTTAAAAGCAGCAGATTCATATGTTCTGACTTTTTCTTTTCACCTCTGTGTAACCTGAAGCCTTTTTTTTCTTATTCTTTATTTATGTTTATTCATCTCATCCCATTGATTCGTTTTGTTATCATCATTTATTTTCTGTTTTTTTTTTCCTGTTGTAATGAAAACAGTGTGAATGTGGTGAACATAATAAGGAAAAGTGTATTATCTGATGATGACCCTAAAATGTGGAAAAAGGAAAGTTTAAAGCAGAGAATAAAAACAGGAAACGATCCATCGTTGGTTTAATCAGATTCAAACTCCAGGAAAAGATCTTTTATTAATTTTCAAGGTGAAAAGGACACAAATGACACTCACTTGAAAAAGTTAACAAACTGCACTTTGACTGTTTTCTACCAGAACACCAGAGTAAAGCATTAAGTTCCTTTTAAATCCAGCTGTCGCCATATTTATTCTTGCTGTAGATCCTGGCGGGATCAAACCCGGGCCCTGTGCTACCAAACAGGTTCAACAGACCCAGGGTATCTTCCACTTATCCGGCTTCACTTAACCCAACAATCGCGATCAAGCTAATAGGTCACGCGACGGTGGTTATCAGCTCGGTAAGTCAACCCAGGGTTTCCCAGTCTGAGTATGAGCGCGTTCACATGAAAGGGGCGGAGTTTGCAGCATCTGACCAATCACAGACATGGACAGGTCTGACAGCAGAGTATTTCACTAACCAGGAGCAAACGATAATTCTGCATTTAAAAGAAGCTGAAAGATCAAATCCAGACAGAAAGAAACACAGTGGCTGCAGCAGAGTAGAGAAAGTGCTGCAGAGAGTCACTGACTGTGGAAATGTGTAAGTTCATAAGATTAAATAACATCACTGCTCCGTCATTATGGGATGGCTCCGACAGGAATGACAGGAATCACGTGTGTGTGTGTGTGTGTGTGTGTGTGGGGGGGGTCTAATATTCACACCCCTGACAACAGTGATGTCATTTTCCAAGAGAATTGATTGGTCAGGAGTCGGTGCTTTTCTACCTGGCGATCTCAACCTGGAACATAACCTGCTCCAGACCAGGTCAGCCGTAAGAAGTGAACCACCGTCGTAGTGCGGGAAACCCAGAGTTACCCCTGAAGTTTTTATCGCTAAGCTCAGATCCTGTTTGGTAGTCCAGGCCCCCGGTGCGACCACAGGCTGTACTCAACAGATCCACCACACTCTGTGGCGACCCTGTGATTGGTCCGCTGCTTTCGTCACTTTTACACCGACTCCTCATTGGCTATATTAGCAGACCCCGCCCCTCAGCGGAAGCGCGGTAAATCTGTTTGTGCTGTGGCACGGAAAAGAGACGGTGAGTGAAAAATCGACTTTACGAGTTTCAACCGAGCAGACTTACGGTAACAGACGTAACAGACGGTAACAGACAGTAACAGACGGAGACCGACGGTAACAGACGGTAACAGACGGTGGACTCTCTGCCAAACAAACAAAAACATGTCGTTTTACGTGGCGTCATGTAACGTCACGAATCATTGGTGTACGAACACATTAAACGGTTTGTTGTGATGACGTGATGAAGGCGGTCTCGTGCTTCTGGTCACAGGTCACTGATCGTGAGAAGTACGTTTCTGAAGTTTCCGGTTATTGAGCGCCATTTGGTCCTAAACGTCTATTTTGACATCCGCGTTATTACGTCACATCCGTTAGTCTCAAGACGACTGAAAATAACATCTGTTCACGTCAGTTTCGTAAAAAATCGCTGTGTGCGCGCGTGCGTGTCAGTATTGAGGTGTGTGTACCGGTAGCTTCAGGCTGTGTCATGTGACTTTGAGTGTGTTATGTGTGGGCAGCATACCTGTCAGGTGTGTTAGACAGCTGTGGTTCAGTGTGTGGAACAGTCCATGTGAACAGTGGTGAAAATGTATGTAGAGTCAGACATGGAGAGGACCCCCCCCACACACACACCCCCACACCCCCCAACAGACTGATTCAGTGCTATGACCCACCTGTGATGCAGCTGTGATGGAGGTGGACGTCCTGGAGTTCATGGTTCCTGTGGAGAGCAACAAGACTCTGTTTGTGTGGAACATCGAGCCCTCCCTCACCGAGGCTCACCTGTATGTGAGTGCCCCCCCCATTCACATTTCACCTGTCTAACACACAGGCTGGTTCTGGTGATGATGTCATGTTTGTGTTGCAAGGTGATGAACCTGTGTGTGTGTGTGTGTGTAGGACAGGTTGTGTAGTGTCTTCTCATCCTTTGGGCCTCTCTACCTGGTGAAGGTGAGTCCCAACCCCCCCCTCCACCCCCCCGGGTTTTCTGCCCTGGTGAAGTTCTTCTCAGCTCTTCAGGCGGCGGCAGCTCAGAGACTCACTAACGGACATTCGCTGTTCCAGATATCTCCACTGAAGGTCTCGCCTCCACCTGTCCATCACTCACCTGACAGGCAGCTGTACACACATTGTCATGGTTACACACATCCTGTTTTCTCACCTCTCACCTTTTTCACCTGTTCCTAATCTGTGTGTGTTCAGGTAAGCCTGAGCTCCAAACAAACGCCTCATTTCCTGTCTGACAGCCCCAGACCTTTAAGCCACACCCACTGCCTGGATTTAGCCAATCACTGCCTTGGATTTAACGGCTGGACTTCTGACATCATCACAGTGAGAAACATACATCATCATTTATATGCAGGTGAGCTGGTGTAAGAGCAGGTAACTTCCTGAGTCTGTCCTCCTCAGCTGAAGGAGCTCACCGATGAAGAAGAAGAAGACAGCGGTGGGGAGAGGAGGGCGTGAGGTGGAGGAGGCTGAAGTTTGGTTGCATCCTGCAGCTCAACTTCCCCCAACACCGGCGCACCACCAGAGGGGCAGCTGTGGTGGAGGACAGTTTCACCTGCACAGGTGAGGGCAGGTGAAGATGGGAGGACAGGTGAAGATGGGAGGACAGGTTCACCCTCTCGACCACAGTAACTCAGAACACGAGGATGACCAATTGATCGGTTAAGCTGATTAAAAGGTGGCGTGTTGTGCTGTGCCATGCTGTGCCATGCCGTGTCATGCCGTGCCATGCCGTGCCATGCCGTGCCATGCCGTGTCATGCCGTGTCATGCCGTGCCATGCCGTGCCATGCCGTGCCATGCCGTGCCATGCCGTGTCATGCCGTGTCAAAGAAAGAAAGAAAGAAAGGCCATCAAAGAAGAAAGGAGTGTTTCCTGCTGCTGATGAAGGCACAGAAGTATCAGTGTGGTTTATTATCAGACATGGAGATGAGAGCGTTGTAGAGTGTGAGCTGCCTTACAGATCCGCTCTGTTCTGTCATTTATCACTTCACAGCTTTTTTCTTTTCCTTTTCCAAATAAACTTGTCAGATTTGGCACCGGTACAAGTGTTTTTTAATAAATGTTGAGCTCTGTATCACGTCCTATATTGATATTGATATTGATATTGATAATTCATGAGATGAAGAGGGAAAAAAATCATCATCGGCAGAGAAGAGCCAAAGTCAGAGCTCTGAAAACCAGTCTGCTGTTAGTTCACCTCTGTCATATCTGGGCAGTCTGACTGTCGTCCACCTCGATCTGCCTGAGGTTTGAGATAGATATTGATTGATTTATTGGTTGGTTGATTGATTGATAGATAGATACCCCCCTCCTTTTCAGATCCAGGTGTTTACCTACAGAAACGTTCTCAGCTCCAGAAGAGAGTCAGAGACAGAGCTCTGGTCCAGGCCTTCACCACAGTACTGCTCATACTGCTGGGTACTGCAAGTACTACTACTATTACTACTACTACTATTACTACTACTACTGCCCCTTGTGTCTGACTGATGTTTGCATTATCACTTGTGTCTCTCTCTGTCTCTGTAGATGGTAAAGTGATGGTGGAGGTGAAACAGACCTCAGATCAGTGTGAACCTGATCTCACCGGCCTCCTCCAGGTGAACTGTACCTGAGCATAAAGTCTAGTATTGTGTATTGATGCAACATTGATCAGTGGCCAGATGATCAAAAGACCTGTGTAGATGTCTGTTTGTTAATGACAGGTGTGATGGACAGGTGTGTTCTGTGTTTCAGGTGAATGAGTTTTCCTGGAGCAACTTTGATCCTGATGAAGACAAAGGTGAAGATGAAGAGTGGGATCTGACAGTGTCATAGACAGTGATAAAGCATGATGGGAATTGTCAGCAGGACTTACCTGTGTTCAGCTCCTTTAAACTTCATGCTTAATTTATTCAATAAAGTCAGTGATGATAAAGGCGACGCTGCGCTCTGATTGGTTGTGTTGCTCACATCTCCCGGCACACACATCAGTGACATCGGACCAGGAAACAGGCGGAGGCGGAGACTCAAGGTGATGATATTCATTATGATTGGCTATTGCACAAATGAATTATACTCTGACATTTAATGATGGCACAGAAAAACACCTGAAGACTCTGAATGCATCATGGCGGGTAAAACACAGTGAGACACTTGAATATCATTCACATACCACAATCAGGTAAAAGCTTCCAGAAAAAGACAAAAAACAAAGATCAGTTAAATGAAGAGACAACATCAGTGAAACAACTGTTTACACTTTGTCGTTAGTCCATGGTATGTCTGGCACAGCTAGCTCAAAGCTAATTTGGTTCTATCAAGGTCCAGGGGGGTGTTTAGAGACGAGCAGGAGCCAGGTGCATGCTGGGAAATGTTCATATATAGAAGCTTGAACATTCTAACATATCAACTGTTAAAAGAATTAAACTGTCACCTGGAAACCTCATATCTCCCTAACACATGAAGAGTGAACAACTTACAAGGTTGTCTCAAGTCAACACACAGTATGGCAGTGAGTGCAATAGTCTGTTTCTGTTTGGTCTGGTCGGATTCGGGCTGGGTTTCCATGGATACGTCTCTCAGTGGGTTTCAGACCAGGAGGTGACCCAGTGTTTCTGTGAGTTCCTGTTTCTGGATGAGAGGGCGTGGTCTTGGATCAGGAAACCGTCAGAGTTGGTGTAGTGCTGCAGGTTGTGTTCACCCATAATCCTCCCCTGATGGAGAGCCACCGCTTGCCATGCTGCCCGATGCATGAAGAAACCACACTGCGGAAAACAAGGATCAACGTTAGAAACCTCGTATATCCACAGACAAGGAGGTGGACAGGTGAGAACCAGGTAACCTTCTGATGATATTTATTTACTCTGCTCTGACTCATCTGCTTGTTTTATTGAGTATTTTTGTGTGTTATTTTCAGATGTTCACTCTGTGGTCACACCTGGATGGTTTGAATGACAAACAAAACACTGAGGCAATTGTGTGTGTTAGTGACACAGGCTGGTAAAGTGGGAGGAGCTGACACACTGCTGTTTGGAGAACAGGTGGGGAGAGAGTCCCAGAGCGCACAGACTGATCAACAGAGGTCTCAATTGATCAGAACAGTCAGAGTAAGACTGTGAATTAAAGAGGGGTGAAATCAGGCAGCAAGTTCACCTTTCAATCCCCAGTCAGGAGCAGTCACAGTAAAAGTCACAATAACAGTCGGTTACAGTCACATTAGCAGTCGGTAACAGTAACAGCCACAATAACAATTGGTAATAGTAACAGTCGGTAACAGTAGGCTCACAGTCAGTCAGTCAGCACTGGGCCTTACAGCAGGGCTCTCTGGCAGCACTGTGCCCAGGCTCAGAGGTCCTTGGTCAGCCTCTCGCTCTCAGACGGCTGGCTCTTCATGTGGGCCTTCTGGGTCTTTGCCTCGTACAGTTCTCTGGTGCTGGCTCTCCTGAAGAACCCACACTGAACAGCAGGGGGTGACACAACAGCACTTTACCAACCAGGATGTGATGATGAACAATGGAATGATGTCATGGTGATGGTCTGGACCTTGAACCGTGGTGGATCCTATAGAACCACAACTCTTTGGCTTGGTCTCAGGTCATTCTGCTCATTTTACCTTCCAAAGCAGGAAGCAGATGAGTGCCAGCAGGAAGATGCCCACCAGGATGGACACCACCACAATCCACAGGGGGGCGCTGGAGTCCAGCTGTTGGCCCAGGTCTGGATAGATAAGGACCTCAATCTGCAGAGACAGGTGTGATTTAGGACCAAACAGGAAACAAAAAGCCTACACGAGTCACTGAGGAGCCCTGGTACCTCTGCGCTCTGAGACGCCATCTTGACGGTAGGTTTGTTGGTCTGCAGCTTCAGGGTGGCCCGACCTCGCACCAACACCAGTTTCGCATTGCTGTAGTCCTGTCAGAAAAAGAACAGTCAGGTCTATGAAGACTTCCCAGCAATAAAACATCTGTACACATCTGCAGGTGGAACTGGAACCAGCTCAGCAGCTGCTGATATGCACCTCCAGCTGCTGCTTGATCTGCCTCTTTTCTGTGTTTTACAGCTTTTATTCTGAAAGCACTGACCCAGGCAGGAAATGAGCGAACACACCAAACCTAAGAGCAGCTGTTGGCACTGCTAATTGACATGAATGAGGCGTAAAGGCTCCACCCACCTCGATCATGGTGGCGTTCCACAGCCGTGCTGCGACCCTCAGAGTGGCAGACCGGCTCATGTTGGTCAGTGGACAGATGAAGGTCACACACTCGGCGCCGTGCGAACAGTCCTGTGAATGACAAAAAGAGACTCAGCAGTGACCACGCCCACACAGGTAGGTAAGGCAATTTTATTTGTATAGCCTATTTTTACAAAAGTTTGCGTCAAACGTCTTTACACAGCATCATAACATAACATAACATCCTCTGCCCTTAGACTTTCACAGGTGACTTCCTGCTCAGCTCACTGTGATGTCTGTACCAGAGTGTAGGACGTCTTCCTCTGTCCCTGCAGGTGGAGGACAGGTGGACTCTTCTCATTTGGCTCCCTCTTCTCCTCCAGACTCCTCCCCCTCTTCTTCAGCTCCTCTTCCAGACTCCTCCTCCTTACCGTCTTCTTGAGCCCCTCCCCCTCCGCCAGACTCCTCCCACTCTGCTTCAGCTCCTCCTCCCATGACAGCTGAGGAAGTATGAACAAAAACTCACTCATGACACGTGGATCACAGAGGATAAATTTTTCTAATCATGCAAGACTGCCGTTTCTATGGTTACCATGAGGTTGAGGGGGTTGACGATGTCACCAGGTGGATCACAGCGAGGGTCTGAGGTGCCATCCACTTGGATCTCTGAGAGGTACAGTAGCCACTTCCCACTGGACACCACCCTTGGCCAATCAAACTCCACTTCCAGGTTTCCTAGGTGACCCAGAGGCTTTCCAGTGATGAGCACCTGTAGGAGAAGGTGGTGAGTTACACCTGGTCTGTTTCCACTGAGAGGTCAGACTGATTGTAGACCAACCTGGAAGGTGAAGAGCAGCAGAGTGCCGACATCTTCTGTCCTCTTCATAGCTGACTCTCCAGTCACATGACCACTGAAGAAGGTGGGGCCTGGTGGATTGATTCTATCAGGACACAATCAAGTATTAAGCTCAAAGGTCAAAGGTCAGAGGTCAGAGTTAAAGCTTTTATGCTTCAACTTACAGAGTGAGGGACGTCTGCAGCGAGTACTCCACCAACATGGAAACAGAAAGTGGGGACAGATCTGACTGCTCGCTGAGACTGAGGATACAGAGACTCCAGTCAGCATCTGTCCAACATATCTGATCTGTGTGTGTGTGTGTGTGTGTGTGTCCTACGTGGACAGCTGCAGCACAGACTCAATCTGCCTGGTGTCCAAACTGATGTCTGATGGCTGAAATATGATCAACACCTGGACCTGGAGGACATGAAGAGAGTCCAAGCCGGAGCCAGTTATACTGCAGTACTACTGTTGTACTGCAGTACTGTAGTAGTGAGAGTAGTACTTGTTCTATTCCAGTGTCGGACAGATGCAGAACATACCGTCTGGTTGCTATCAAAGGGGTTCCCCAGTTCACACAGAAGAATAGTGTTCTCAGTAGAGCAACTCACTGCTGCCAAGGCTCTACCCTGAAAACATACACACACACACACTCACTGATGACACTCTGCTCCTGCTCCTTTCACACCTGATAAACTCTAAGGATAAAAACTCCTCACCTCCACCACCTTCGTTCGAACTCCAGAGTATATGAGCGATGGTGGGATGCTAACATTCAAGATGGCGTTGTGGGCATCCTCTGCTGGTCGGCCTGACGATGGCGTGTTGCTGACGTCAACCTCCAGAAACAGTCTGTTGATGCTGGTGTTGTAGTGTAACAGCTGACTGCCCCCCTGCCTGCCAACAGTCACACACATCAGCAACACAGCAGCAGCAGCAGTGGTCAGATCAGGTCACCTGAGCTGTCAATCAAGTGATTGGGAACTTCCCTCCTAACCAGAGGAGTCACTGTCACTGCAACAGAGCTTCAAGTCAAGACTCAGACCAAGGCCAATACTTTACTGAGATCAGGTGATTAAATAAGTCAGGTCTGGTGTGCTGCTACTTGGCCCTCTGTGGATTGAGCTACCCATCCCTGGTGAAGAAGGAACCATTTGACTGTGGAGGAAAAGTCCACTTACATGGGGAAAGGCCTCTGGTTCTCATCTGTGAATCGAGCCACCATTTGTAGGTTGCTATGGCAACGGTTATCAGAACCACAGGCCTTCTGGATATGGATCTGAGGGATGAGGAAGTTCAGTACCAGTGAGGAACATTTGAACATTGAATCAGTTTTACCAGGTCTGACCGGTACTGTGGTGGGTTCTAACACAGGTTACCTGGTTATGATCCAGATTTGAACTTTTATTTGACCTGGCCAATGGCCGTGGTTCTGACCTGGGTTCTGATGGGCTGGGGTGTCTGGCTCAGGACAGGGAAGTGTCTCAGGTCCTGTACAGAACGTTTTTTGGGGGAAGTTTCTCATACAGAGAGACATTCAGGGAGAAGACCAGAGGTTCCACTTGGTCTTGGATTGGACTCTGAGGAGCAAACACAGCAGAATCTCAGCAAATGTCAACATCTGAAGAACTTCATCCATCCACAGGTCTCAGGGGCTGGAACCAAAATGCATCAGTGTCACATGTTGACATCACAGATCTGATAATAACATGCAGATGTGTCAGTCATTTAGTAGTATAAGATGCTAATGTTAGCATTAGCACTGTAGTGTTGATTGGTTTCTGCTCTGCAGAGCATCAATCTCTCAGATTGTGATGAGTTGCTGCTTGTTACCATGGTGACCCCTCAGTTCAGGTGACACTGGGATGAGTGTTTAGGAGCATGGTCATGCGTTGGATAACTGTCACTCACCAACAGTCCTACTCCAAGGGATTCACATTGTTTTTTCGGCATTGACAGGTAACCGGAGAAAACTCTCTGCCTGTTGGCGTGGAAATGGAGGCGGGGCTTAACACTGGTGATATCAGCAGTGACAGTGAAGTGGACAGCTGTGACAGAAAAGCACCACGTGAGAACAGACTGCACATCTGTGTGCGACAGGTAAAGAGTTAACAACAACAATATTATTAATGATGATCACTTCATTGTTTTGTTCATGTGTGTACTGGTTTCATAGCAACAGTGTGACCTTGTCTCTGATTGGCCAAACTAAGGCAGAAGTAGGACACACAGATCTGTGTGTGTGTGTGTGTGTGTGTGTGTGTGTGTGTGTGTGTGAAATGTAATAATATCAGTTTCTGTAATGTGATTTATCATTCAGAGAAACACAGAGGACAAGAACATGAGGACACACAAGGACACAGTATGATGTCATCTGTGTGTGTGTGTGTGAGAGAGAGAGAGAGAGAGTGTGTGTGACTGTTGATAAACAGCAGGTTTAATTGACAGCATTACTCTATAAATCAGTTGTAGGTGCACGCACACAAACACACACACACACACACACACACACAAATACACACACACGGGAAGCTGGTTGATGACAGTTAATGGCTCCTCACTACAAACAGACTCGTTGACACTGCTCTGTCAGCTGTTAGCATGTTCCTGTTAGCAAATATGGCTGCAAACAGGAGACAGTAACCATTACAGTACAGTTCTTTCTGGAAGGGTTGCAGTCAGTCAGTCAGTCAGTCGGTCAGTCTGTGATCCATGCTCCACCCCCTGACCACGAACAGGAGACATCACCTGCCCCCCCAACCCCAACCCTAACTGATTCACTGACCAGAGCTCGTCCTGTTGTCTACTCACTGATGTTGTCTCTGTTGTTCTTCTCACCGGTGCTAAAGATGTAGGAAAAACACACCTCCACCTGAATACTGACATACAAACACACACAAACACACACACAAACACACATTAGGTTAGTCCATTAACCAGTTAGCCTCTTAACTCTAAACAGTTATCATCCTTGAATCTCACCAGAAGTGGCAGTTGCTCGGATCAACGATGTCTGGAGAAACTCTGAGGGTTTTATTAAGGTGGACGACTGGACGAGTCCTGAGGTATCAGTCAATCAATCAATCGATCAATCAATCAATCATCAATCAGTCAATCAATCAATCCATCAGTCACTGTGAGCATATGTCTATTTCCACGTTCTCTCAGACAGAATGTAGTCACAAACCTATAAACCTGATGTTGTTTGTATCTGATGATACACCTAACATACAGTATGCTATGCACTGTGTGTGTGTGTGTGTCTGTGTATGTGTGTGTATGTACCTGAGCAAAGCGACTCTGTGGTCCAGGGAACCAACCAGCAGGTCAGGGTACTGGTTCCCATCAACGTCCACACCTCCAGACAAAGAGAAGCCGAAGGTCGAGAACCCAGGAGAGACTCTGCTGCCCCTGATCACCTGAACAGACAGAGGGTTAGGTGTGTGTGTGTGTGTGTGTGTGTGTGTGTGTGTGTGTGAGAGAGAGAGAGACCTGGCTGGGTTCCTGAGAGACCCCCTCCCTGCTCCCTGTCCAGATCATCACACTTCCTGTTTCATGGTAAGGAGCTCCAACTGCAAAGTCTGAGCAACAACAGACCATCACTCACTGATTATTGATTATTCACATGTTGTGCCATAATTAGCACAGTGTGTCCTCACCCTGGAAGCCATCTTGGTTCAGGTCTCCAGCAGCAGCTACAGCCATCCCGAACCCGGATTGGTGTGGCCCCCTCAGGACCACACTGGGCCTGGACTCAAACCACCCCCCTGAGTTCAGGTAAACATAAACGGCCCCGCCCACTTCATGCTGATGTTGGAAGTAAAACGGGGCACCGACCAGCAGATCGTTCCACCTGCACAACAACTATTATTATTATTATTATTATTGTTGTTGTTGTTGTTATTATTATTATTGACCTTATGACCTACCCATCATTGTTAAGGTCAGTGGTTGCCACGGCATTGCCGTAGTATGAGCCTGTCTGTTCTCCTCGTAGCGTTTGTTGAACCATCAGTTTGTTGTTGTGTTTAAGCGCCAGCAGCACCGAGCCACGGGCGTCCTCCTTACTGTCCTTAGGAGCTCCTGTCAATCGATAATCAATCATTAATACAACCATCAATATGTCAATACATCAATGTCTGACTGCAGACTGTGCAGCTGTGTGTCACCTGCCACAATTGTTTCACTGATTTCAGAGAGAAGACGACGAGCCTGAGTGACAGAGTATCCTGGAAACACACACACACACAGATTCATTTCCAGTGACTGGCTGCCCATGGGCCTATCTCTGTGGTTTCCATGGAGATTTAAAGGGCCAGTTCACCAATGTAAATGTTCCTGCTCTGCATGTTGCTGAAGGAAAACTTCTGAGTGTCGAAGAGGTCCTTAGGGTTCATCCAGGACACATGGACATTTCCTACAACACACACACACAGAGGTCAGTGGGCTGGATCCACAGAGGAACATGGTGGACAGAGCTGAAGGATACCTTGCCATTCGTAGCTTCCCGGTGACCCCATGATGACCTCAGTGTGACCGATGGATGCTGAGATCCCCATGTTACACATGACCTCCCCTCTGACATCACCCAGGTGACTGAACACACACACACACACACACACACACACACACACACACACATACACATCAGTGGAGGCTCATATGACCTGTGTTGAGTCAGGTGACATTTGAACTGTGACCACTGACCCACCTGCAGGGCTGCTCTGGGTTCTGCCAGTGTGAGTCATTGTCATCATACTGCAGGTCATTTCCACGGAGATAACATCGACCAATCATCTGCCTGAGCTGTAATGGCCCATAGAGTTTAACGAACCGATGACCACACACCTGGAGAGAGAGAGACAGGGTTGTGTTCTGACTCAGTCTTATCACTCATTGGTCCACTAGTGCTGTCAATCATGTGTACTAGTGACTAGGAGTCACTGATCAATAACAGATGGTCAGTTGTTTAGTTGTTGAGTTGACAGAACAGTCCCAACTTTATCAGCCAATCAGGGCACAGACTCACCAGGACCCGCCCCCCTGGTCGGCCCTGACTAGCCACTGAGACACCCAACCACATGTCTTCTATCAGGTCCTCATCCAGGTCCAGGTCTGGAACAGGAACAGGACAGATTGATGATCAGTGTTTTTACAATGAAGTCCTGCAACAGGCGGTTGCCATAGTTACCACTGATTACCACCCACTCAGGAAGTCTTATCTCAGAGATAAAAGCAGCAGCTGTTACTGCTTTGAGCGAGGAGGCTCTAATGGAGCCTGATAACATCAGATATGAACTCTGATTGGCTCAGAGACTCAAAGGAACCTCACTGGGATCAACCAGCTTCATTCTGCTGCAGTCTGATTGGCCAATGGTGATCGGACAGCTGTACACTCCTCCTGTCCGATTGGCTGGAACATCAGGCTCTGCCCTCTCCCTGGGAGCTCCCACCAACAGCCTGTTTACAGGTGAGACAGCAGAGACAGGTGAGACAGGTGAAACATTGAATCCTGGATCTTTTTGATACATCATGGCGCTATGGGATGTCTCCTGGAACCTGTTCAATGTCCAGAGGTCTTGAAAATCATGGAAACCCTAACCCTAACCCACCCAGGTGACCAGTCAGGTCTCTTTGAACTGGTTATAAAGGAGCCTTGAACTCCTTCAATGACCCTTGAACTTCACAATGACCCTTGAACTCTTCAATGACCCTTGAATATCCTGAATGACCCTAATGTCTGTTTTATTCTGGAGCTGCTTCAAGGACGCCTGGGAATCAGTGTCAATAAATCAGAGTCACTGGACCTTGGAACAAATGAGAAGATGTCCTGTTCAGACCTGACATCTTCCATGGCGATGAGATCACTTGTATCATGTCTCACTTCCACCTTGAAATTTTTCAAGGTACTTCCAAGACCTGAGCTGAGTCTCACTTCGAATACTTCCATGAGTACATGGTCATGCAGTATACTATGTACACATGTACTTACTTCTGTAGTGGCCAAATTTTGACAGTTAGTCTGGACTTTCCATGAAGCTCTGCCTGAAACATCCAATGACATCAAACACTATGAGCTTTGACTGTAGGACTGGTTCTGGTTCTGGTTCTGGTTCTGGTTTTGGAGTGAGCTGGGTGTTGGACCTCCAGACCGCATGGTCTCCTCAAAACCCCCAAACACCTATATCTGTTTGACCAGTCACAAAGGAGCAAGTGTGTGAGGGGCGGGGCTCTGAACCAGTCATAAGGACGTAGACCTCTTGACCCCTGACTCCCACAGGAAATGGCATTATGACTTTGTGTATGTAGTCCATTAGCAGCCAATTCAATTAGAGACCGTAAAGAGGTGGTTGTCATGGTGACTGTGGAGACAAATAACAAGGTGACCTCTGAGTGACCTCATCATATAGTCTCGGGTTTATCCACAGATAGCAGCAGATCTGACCCTGGTACTGGACCTGGTGCTGGACTGAGGTGCTTTAAGCTCCTCTTCAAGGCCCTACAACCCCAATGCAGTGGTGCTTTCTCATTATTAACACTGCAGGGCATTCACCTGACTCTGTGTGTGTGTGTTGTAGTGTAATAATATGCTGCATGTGTTCTGTAGATGAAAAAAATACTTCAAACTCTGTTACACAAGAGGAATTCACACACATGGTGTGCACAGAGTCTGGTTGTTGTCTGGTGAACCAAGTCCACACCAGTCCATGAAACCTGTTCACAGTTCAACCACTGTCCATCATGTACCTGAGCTCAGGTGTCAGACAGACAGGTGTGGACTCACCTGTATGTGTCAGTCTTCAGGTCCTGGTGGAGAGCGACTGACAGACCAAACAGAGTCCCGTTTCCACCCGTCTTCACCAGCGGGAATAAAGTGTCTATATTAAAGGCCATGCCCACACCCACACAAGCGCTTAGCAACACAAACACCTCAGACACCATGGAGACAGACACCTGAGAAAAGAACAACATGACATTACAGGTGAAAATGAATGATTAGACAGGTAAGGCATCATGTGACCTGCTGACAAGACACGTTTCTTTGTCTCAAAGCTCTTTACACAGCATCTTAAAGTGACTACGAGGAGTTTCGGAAAGTGGAAGTGTTTTCACACTACATTTCACATGAGCCTCCGCACGCATGGTCGCAAATGAGGGAGCTAGCCAGACCGAGCCGTGGGAGTTTTGAAGACCTAACCAGAGGGCTTTGAACGAACGATGGCCACCGACGAGGTCATTACACAGACAGGTTTTACTATTAGGGGCGTTTTTTACCCTGACTCTTCTGTCAAATGGCTCTGCTAGTCTCTGTTGGCACATGTGTGTAGACGGTTGCCGTAAATCACTCCGAGGAAACGCTGGGCAAGTCGACCACTAAATAATAACATCAAAATAACTGCAAAGATAAAACGATATATTTATCGAAAACGGACATATAAACAAGTGGGTGATGTCGATTCATCCACATTAATATGAGACTCTTTTACGACCAAAAGCAAACTTCACGGGGAATCTTTAACAACATCCTCTGACCTCTGCCCTCTGACCCCATCAACCTCAGGGTGAGCGACAGAGGTGGACCCTCACCATGGATATTGACAGCAGCAGGAAGCTGAGAGTCTCCTACAAGAAGTGAACATTCAAACTGACAGGTGTTGCCGCTGGCTCCACCCACTGCAACTCATCAGGCTCCACACCCACCCTCCTGCAGGTAACTCACTGACATTTGGCCTCGTGATGTCATTGTTTAACTTCCTGGCATCACTTTTAACTCTTTAATGTAATCATTTGACTTCATGAAGTCACAGTTTTGCTTCATGACGTCGTTGTTGGTTGTTTTTTCATTACATAATGATTAAATTTAATGAAATCATTGATAAGCTTTATGATGTCATTGTTTAGTGTGATGAAATCATCATTTTGTTTCAGTACGTGAATCTTAACATCTGGTTTTCAGCATCTCTGGTAACGCGACGTTAAATTGTCATTTGTCTTTTCACACACGAGCAGCTGTTGTTGTTTTGTTGTTTATGATGGTAAACAATAGCAAACTATCATGACATCACTGTGCTGCAGTGATGACATGACAGGAAATGACAGTAGAATCAGAAGACAATCAGAACATAAGTTCCATGTAAACAAGAAAACATCAACAACAATAAACAAATTCTACTTCAAACTCACTGTTGCTGATTCAGTGACTCAGACAATGTTTTAACTTTAAAATGAGAGACTGAGGTCCAGGTCCAGGTCCAGGTCTAGGTCTAGGTCCAGGTCCAGGTCCAGGTCCAGGTCTAGGTCCAGGTCCAGGTGTACACAGGTAATAAAGAGCTCATCAGCTGTTTGAAGACGAGAAGAAGATTTAGTTTTCAAGTTGACAGAAGCAGCTTGTCCTTGTTTGTCTGTTTGTTTGTAAAGGCAGATGAGAGCAGCAGCTCCTCGTCGTAGGTTGATTCCTGCTCTGCTCCGTCTGAAGACTGTTCCACACACACTGAGCTGACCCCTCCCATTCCCCCTCCCCCTCTCCCTCCCCCGCCCACTCGCTCTCATTCTTATTCTTCAGTGGCACTCGCTCGCCCTGAAATGAAATCATGTCTGTGTGTGTGTGTATCCACCCACACACAGGCCATAAATGCATTTGGGCGTGCGAGGGCACCTTGATTGTCTCTCTCACTCTTCCCACACACTCCCCCCCTTATTAATGTGTGTGTGTGTGTGAGAGAGAGAGAGAGAGAGAGAGAGAGTGAGAGAGAGAGTGAATGTTTTACTAATACAATGAGGTCTGAACTTTGACTTCCCACACACTCACTTCCTGTCTTTGTGATTGGCTTCCTCTCTCCTTCTGATTTTCAGAAACAGTTAATCGGTTGAATTAACTCACGCACACACACCATCTCTCTCTCTCTCTCTCTCTCTCTGTCTTCTGATTGACTGATTTTGTGTGTGTGTGTGTTAGTGTGTGTGTGTGTGTGTTTCTCCTGTTACCTGTTGATTGTGATGTCATTGATGATCCCTTGCTGATACCTCTGGAAGCTAAAGCTACTAAGATGGTGCTCTGATGTCACCAGGTGATCTTTCGTTGACATGGAAACGGGCATTTATCAGTCTGAGCTTCGCACAGGAGGCGGGGTCATGCAAATGAGGCAGATAGGTTGATTGTGATGTTATTTGTGACCTCATGTAGAACACATTGACATATGACGTCAGGTCGCTACCTGAACTGTGTTGCTGTGGGCAGGGCCAAAAGAAAATCTTTACATTTTTAAATGTTGAAGATGTTCAGCATCATCTTCATGACCACTTCCTGTGATTTCAGCTGACCTGTCAACATGAGCTCACTGGTCCTCACAAAGACAGACATTCAAAACACACTCACACACCTCGTATCTACAGCTGCATCATCCTCATGATGAAAGAGTCTCAATTTGTTTCTTTCTCTCTCATCCACACACACACACACAGATATTATCTGATGGTGCTGTGGTCACGTCCACAACCAGTCAGTCAGACAACACCAGCTTGTCAACATGAAACTGACAAAGAGCGACTGATCAAAGTCTTCTCATTCACAGAGACCACAGCTACACTCGAATGCACCGCCCTTGACTGTGTGTCCGCCATATTGTTTTCTTTCATTATCAGTGCACAATGAATCTTGAGATATGTTGGACCATGTGGGATCCACCTGATGGATCCTTTGTCACTGTGGAGATGAGGACTGTGTTTAAAGGAGCCTCTGAACTGGGACTCAGGTGGCACCTGGGACCCACACTAACCTTGTGGGGACAGTCAGTGCTGATCCCAGGTCTCTGGACTCTGGATGTGATTTGTGTCACTTCCTGTCTCAACAGGAAGTTGTGTTGATAGAAGAAGGGCAGAACAGGAAGAGACTGATTGTTGTTTGTGGTTTAGTAATACAACATACTTCATTTGGGCCGTGTGTGTGTGTGTGTGTTTGTTTGTTATGTTATTATGTTTACACTGTGTGTGTGTGAGCAGACAGGGGAGACATGTGAACACCTCAGGGCACTGAAGGTCCTCTTCATGTCATCTTCGACATTGCAGCAGCACTAGTGAACTTGCACTAGGTCATGTCTGTGTTTGTCTCCTCAGGGACTAATAGTTAAATGAAATTAATAGTTAAGTGAAATTAATAGACATCTGAAAACTTCATCAAAATATTTTCATGAAAAAATGTTCCAGTTTTTATTAGTAAGAGAAACAAACATATGAGGACAAGTATGTGTGTTGGTACCGGTACAAACAGGTTGATTTCCACCTGTGTCAACACAACCTCGAGCTTAGGTTAGCATAACAAGTCTGAGGGCTTAGATTATTTCAGCGGTGCTAAAATATGCCGGTAGCTGCTGCTGTTTTCAGACCAGACAGACCAGACCAGGATTCCTCATCTACAGCACATATTTTCTTGACGTCCTGTTAGTGTCATTCTTAAAGAGCCAAAATTATCCAGTTTACTACTGGCGTAGTTAGTTAGTGTAGGACGTCTGAGGTATCGGCTACACATGTGCAAGTAGTAGTGAAGCCACGTTAGCTTCATGTTAGCCTGGACCGTGAGTCTGAACCAAAAACAAGAGCCCAGAGCCAGAGGTCAGGTGACGAGGTAGATGGTGGATAAGTGTTTGAGACTGGTATGAAGCAAATCACAGGTGTCAGAGAGTCTCTGCCAGTCTGGTTCAGTCCACTTCTCTCAGACGTTTGGTCGGACCTCAGCATAGTTCTTGACAACTCCAGAGAACCTGATGATCTGAACCTCGGGGTCTTTGGACTTGAAGTCCTGCCACAGGTACTCAGGTGACAGAACTTTACTGGGCTTGTTTGTCCACATGTAACTGAAAACACAGGAACAGGAAGTACAGTCATCACAGCATACAACTCTACCTGTCTAGGAGACTCCACCCACCAGCCCAGGACTCTGCCAACCTGTCTTGTGACCCCATCCACCTGACCGGGTGACCCAACCTACCTGTTAAGGTGACTCTCCTCCTGCCAGGCAGCCTCGATGCCTTCCTTGGCGTCAGCCTCAAAGTTGGCACGGCAGGTCTTGGCAAGCAGGTGAACTTCCTGCAGGAAGCCTCCAAACGCCCCGCCACAGTAGTAGAAGTCACCATCCTCAGGGGCCATGTAGGCTCTGGAGGCAGACCTCCGCTCATAGGGGAACCTGCTGCGGTCATCTCTATAATAACCTGCAGCCACAAGTTGGAATTGATCAGCCAGAACTCAATGGGACAGGACTCTGCAATGAGTATCTCTTTGCCTCAGAGCATAGTCCCTGCTGACAGGTGACGCGTTCAATGGCTGCTCAACAAAAACAACAAACAACTTCTCATGATGTTTGTATCTTGCAGCTGAAATGGAGATGTGGATGGACCTTCTCACCTGGATGTATCACAGCAACCAGTCTGTCTAGTGACTCCACCCCCCAGCGACCATGGAACTTGGAGTCAACGTCCAGACAGAAGATGAAGTCGGTGGAGCTGCCAAGCTCTTCAACCAGCATCTGGATCATCTCCATCCTGCGAGCGGAGATCTCCTGCCAACGCCTGGAAGCAGGCACCAAACGCACCATCAGCTGGAGGAGGAGGAGCTTAAATAAACCAGGTGCACAATCCTGCTGATCTGAGCTCAGTGTGTTGGAGATAGAACTTCCTGTACCTGCCTCCCAGCAGCCATCTTAACTTGGGGCACTTCCTCCGGTCGATCGGTGAAGACGTACACATGAACCTTGAACCCAACGAAGAAATGCTGCTCTGCAGTTGTCAGGAAGTCTTTGAGGAACATGATGTACCTGTGGAGCAGGTGAGAGGCATCACCTCCAGTTCAAAGGAGAAAACAGACATGCTGCTTCCAGGGTTGTTACGTACTTTCCCACGGCAAACACAGTGACTGCAACACTGATGTTCCTCGGTCTGTAGATGCTGTCAAGAAGAACTGGGTTGAAGGTTCCCTCCCAGACCACAGGTGCCAACCAGGGCGTCACAGAGACCACGTCAGTACGACTACAATGAAAGGCATGCTGACAAACAACAGCAGCAACAACAACAGCAACAACAGGGATGTGAGGGGGTGATGCTCACCCCTGCACGATGCTCGGCTGCTCATACCGCAGACTGAAACACAAAGAACAGAATCACTTCACTTATATACTTATACTTATAACCCTAACCTAATGTGTATATATGTATATATATATATATATATATATATACATATATACACACACACATATATATCACCATCACCAGTGTGCAACAGCCAATCAGTGGTCCCCATGTATGTGGAGCTCCACCCATCCTCAGACTGACAGGTGTGTGAATATGAAAACTAAGAACAAAGGTGAAGGAACTTACTGCTTGGGAACCACCAGGGGGAAGTGCTGAGTTCTGAAGACAGGATGAGGATCAGGCCTACACACACACACACACACACACACACACACACACTGCTATTAATCAATTCTATAAACAAATTAATAAAGTAATTTACACATTTGTGTGATGCAGTTGGGCCCCTGAGGAGGGGTGTGTGTCTCTCTGAAAGACAGGTGAATGTCAGAAAAGAGGGCGGAGCCTGGGTTGACATTGACCTGTCCACCTGTGAGACGTCTGTCTGCTCCAAGGTCACGATGACTCTGCAACACACACACAGACCAAGTGAACAGGTAAGAGACTAAAGTTGTGTGTGTGTGTGTGTGTGTGTGTGTGTGTGTGTGTGCTACCTGTAGAACTGGAGGATGTAGCAGTACAAGACTCTGGGGATTTAAACAGAAACACAGTGATCAATAATCAATTGCTCTCTGTGACATCACAGTTATTATTAAAGGTTGAATATGGAGAATGTTTATTAAAAGCTATATTTTTCAGGGCCTTTAGACAAGTGCAGAATACAACTATTGCTTTTCCATAAAAATAATATTTAGTCTGAATTAACTAATTTAAGAAATTCTGACAGGCTCAACAATGATTGTTGTTTACATCGTACCTGCCAGTAGCCATCACTTCTCCGTTTTACTGACCCTCGTCCCTTTCATGTACATTTGTCTGGAGACCGACTGCTGGAATTATTTTTCTGTTGTTGCAGTTCCTATCTCTGGACCCTAGATGGTGATATTTGTACATTCTACATATTGAACCTTTAATGAGGAAAACAATGCTGCTGCTGATGAATGTCAGGGTGTGTGTGTATGTGCTCCCTGATAACTGTGTTTACTTTGCTTTTTGTGCAGCTGAATGGGGATCAGGATCAGGACCAGGATCTGGAGTATTGCATTATAAGTATTAGTATTACAGTGTTGTAGTATTGTGCTGTAAATGAAGTACTTGTTTTACTTGTTGTTTTCTGTCACATGATGTTTCAGTTTCTCAGAAACACGTCGTTTTCAGCTTGTTGCCAACAGTGACGTTTACATGAACGTCTCTGCAGCCGTTTACAGAAGTCAGAAGCTGTTCATGGAACGCTGAGATTAACGACAGGCTGTGAACATCTCACTGATCACTGCACTTGTTCTCTCTGGTCATTTACAGGCTTTAACACTGAGGTCACTTCACTTAGACACACAACACTGTTCTGCTGCCAACACACCCTGACCTCTGACCTCTGACCCTCGGTGAAAAGGTTTTTCCTACTCTGAATCTGCCACAACATGATGAAGTCGACCTCACTGACACTGGCAGAACGAAACTCTGTCATCTTTGGACTGAGTGTCAGAGAGACAAGCTGGATTAGTACATCAAACAGTGGAGTATCAGTTCTATTAGTACCACAGTATTTGTAGTACTACTACAGATACCATGGTATTAGTACTACAGTATTTGTAGTAGGGGTCCCACAGTATCTGTAGTGTTATTAGAACCAGCTGCTGCCTGCATCACCTGCTCTCCCTGCTTCTCTTTATCAGCTCTTGTTTAGTGAACAACTCCATTTCCATTTTTTTCCATATTCCTGCTGAAAACTGTCTCCTTGTCTGTACACAACATCTGTGTCACGTATCTGTTGCATTAGTACTACAGTATCCATAGTATTAGTACTACAGTAGTATCAGTACTCACCCCATCAGCAGCGCAAGCAGCAGAATCACTGTCACTACTTTTCCGTTCCAGAAAGGCATCGTAGTGTCAGAGTCCAGACCAGATCCACAGAGTTCAGGTCCTGGTCCTGGTTCAGTGCAGTCTGTCAAGGACCAGGAAGCAACAGGCAAGTGAGCTGCTCTGTCTATAGAGAGGGAGGGAGGGAGAGAGGGAGGGAGGAAATGTACATCAGTGGAGTCAGGTTTGTTTGTTTGATGGAAGGAAAATCTGAGGTGCAGAAACTACCATTATATCACTACTGGAGAAGAAGAAGAAGAAGAAGAAGAAGAAGAAGAAGAAGAAGAGGAAGAAGAAGAAGAAGAGGAAGAAGAAGCCCTTTACCTTAATGAAACACCACAGTGACCAGCTCGACCACCAGAACAACTTTCTGTTTCCTGTTGAGAGAGAGAGAGAGAGAGAGAGAGAGAGAGAGAGAGAGAGAGTGTGTGTGTGTGTGTGTGTGTAAGCGCACTAATGCAGCAGTTTCTTCTTCCTCTCTTGTCACTTGAACTTCCTTCCCAGAGGAGGAATGCTGTCCCATGATTCCTTGCTGCAGCATTTAAATCGACAGCAGTCTCAGCTAATCAATGATCAATATTCACTGAGTAACAAGTAATCACGTGACCCTAACCAGACCCGCCAGACTCGCTGACCTCATCTCCACTTAGCTGTCTGACGTCACACCACCGCGCAGCGGTATCCCTGAATATTGATCCTCTCTCCGTCACCTGTTGCTCCATCTCACCTAACTTTCGCGGGTGGGCGGGCCGCGAGTCCCGCAACAAGAGTCCATCACACCCTTCACCTCACGAGACAACCGGAAACAGAAACGAAAAGAAAAACAAGAAACTGATGGCATTTCAGACCTACCGTGTCCGCGCGCCGCTGCCCACGCACTCCCTCCGCTTTTATTCACTTCTCTTCTTCTACGGTCTAATGTCAGTCTGACCCCTCCTCCTCAAGGGGTCTCACCTGATGATGATGATCACCACCTGTGATCTGTGGTCGCCCTCACCTGTCTCCATGGAAACAGAAAGTCCATTATAATCTAATCAATAATCATCTAACAGATCACATGATTGAATGGTTTTGTATCAATAACTTCTTACTTATACTCAATCAGTGTTCCAGTGATGTCACTGTCATCATCTTGTTCTTCATCCTCTTCATCATCATTATCTTCTTCATCATCATTATCTTGTTCTTCATCTTCATCATCATCATCTTCTTCTTCTTCATCATCTTCATCATTATTATCTTATCTTGTTCTTCATCTTCTTCATCATTATCTTCTTCATCATCATTATCTTCTTCATCAATATCTTGTTCTTCATCTTCTTCATCATCATTATCTTCTTCATCAATATCTTGTTCTTCATCTTCATCATCATTATCTTGTTCTTCATCATTATCTTGTTCTTCATCACCTTCATCATCATCATCTTTTTCATCATCATCATTATCTTGTTCTTCATCACCTTCATCATCATCTTTTTCATCATCATCATTATCTTGTTCTTCTTCATCATCTTTATCATCATCATTATCTTGTTCTTCATCTTTATCATCATCATTATCTTGTTCTTCATCTTCTTCTTCATTATCTTGTTCTTCATCTTCATCATTATTATCTTATCTTGTTCTTCATCATCATCATTATCTTGTTCTTCTTCATCATCTTCATCATCATCATCATTATCTTGTTCTTCGTGATCGTCATCATCACCATCATCATCTTTTTCTTCATCTTCGTCATTATTTGTTCTACATCTTCATCATCTTCATCATAATTATCTTCATCTTCATCATCATCATCATCATCTCTCTCTTTCTTCTGTTTCTTCATCATCAGCATCTTGTTCTTCTTCATCATCGTCATCATCATTGTCATCAGTGCAGTGGAAATTCTTCTTTCCTCCGTCAGTTTCCCTCTTGTTTTCAGGCTTCACTCTTCACTTTTTCTCTTTCCTTTTCTCTCTAAATGTGAAGTGAATGTGAACTTCCTGTCGTCCGCCTCACTCTTCTCTTCTTCTCTTCTTCTTCTTCTCTTCCTTCTCTTTCTTTTCTCCACTGCGCCTCTCTCTCTCTTCTCTGTAAATGTGAGTTGAGGTTTGAGGTTGAACTGTTTCCTGTGTTTGCCTGATTCACTCGCAGATGAAAAACTGTTTGTGGTCAGAGGTTTGTGGACGTTCAGTGTCTGTGTAGTTTCCACTGAGTCACATATCAATATGTTGTTACAGCAACGTCAGCTTTACACTCCACATGTCAATAATCTGATCACTAATTTCATTGATTACTGATACAATCGATTTTTATTTATAGAGCACATTTAAAAACTGTCAGAAAACACATGAAACACATGAATCTAATCAGCATTCATTAAAAACAATGAGAACAATGGTTGATTCATTCAGCTTATGTCTGATTTATAGTTTCAGGTTCATCCCTATCAACCTGAGGGTGAAGGTGAAGGTGAGGTTGGGGGGGGGGATTCACAAGGTTTCGTAGAATTTTTGTGCTTTCACAGCATCAGTTTCACTTCCTGTCAGAATCTGGGATTATTTAAAGGCTCATCAGAACCAACAATCACATCAACCAAGACCAGGACCTTCAGCACTTCCAGGACCTCCAGCACCTTCAGCACCTCAAGGACCTTCAGCATTTCCAGGACCTCCAGGACCTTCGGCACCTTCAGCACCTCAAGGACCTTCAGCATTTCCAGGACCTCCAGGACCTTCAGCAGACTGTGAGTTTGTGTTGTTGACTTCCTGTTTACCTTCTGATATAAAACAAATAAAAGCCAAAGGTTTTAGTTGAAAGAGTCAAATTGATGACAGGTTCAGGCTCCTCCTGTAGAAATATAAAATGTGATGTATCAGAGTGATGTCTCATGATTATCATATAAATATCCTCTTAATATATGAACATATAAGTTAATATGTGTCTATGTTCATATGTTAAAAATACCAGTGTCATGATATTTCATATGGTTCATATGGTTTAAGATGTTGTGACCACATGTCAACAACACATTCAACTGAACAGATACATATTCAATTATTAGTTCATTAAAACATATAAAACTCTGCATGTTTATAAACTGTTGATGTATATTTACATCAACATAAACTGACATGATCTATATTATTGTAACATGTGTGACAATGTAAACACACACGCACATACATGGGTGAGACATATATCAGTATATTGAACAGGTCCTCGTAGAGTTTTAGTTTTTAGGTTCATATATTACATTTGTGTGAAACCACCGGGATCTTCCCTTCAAAGCTGTCACTAATAACGATGATAATGATGATGACGACGACAACGACAACAGCAACAACGACACTGGCGATGACACCGTCGAGCAGCTTCCAGTGGAAATGTCTCTGATCTTCGTCATCATTGCTCCATGTGGTGGGATGGAGGTTCACAGTGATGTCAGCAACAGGTCAAAGGTCGCATCACCGTGGAAACTAAGCTAATAGATAAGTTTCATTTCAGCTCAGAGACCTGAACCCGGTCCGGTTGCTGTGACTCACCCCTCTCACTTTCGCTCCATCGCATTCAGCAGCAACTTTGACTGAAGCTGAACTTTCCAGAGCCTCAGTGGAAACGCCCCCCCCCCCCCCAAAAAAAAAAATTATACCCAGCCCCATTAACCCCCTTACCCACTGGCTAAGTGGAAACACCCTCCCCAATAATATGAAATGAAACTGACGTCTGAGGCGTTGTCGTCTCTGACGTTCATCGCCATGGAAACTTGATGATGGGAATCGAACTGTGATGAGTCACATGACGCGTTGTCCTCGTACATAAATACAAACACATCTCGTTGGTTTGAATCCAGAGCTCGAAGGACAACGACACTCAGGTTAGAGTTCACCTGCGACACCACCAGAGACCTGAGCCAAGTCACGTGACCTTCAGGCCAACTCAGGACCAGACCCTGACTCCAGACCATGACCTTCAGGACCAGGTTCTGGTCTAGACATGGACTGTTAGGACCGGCAGCTGCAAAAATTGACTTAATTTTATTCCGACAAAGAGACATATTCATCTTCTGTACCTGAGTGAACCTGCAGTGACTCACCTGGTCCTGGTCCAGGTCTCTGCTGTGGTCTGGATTAAATTCTCTGTTGTCTGATGACTCATACAGGTAGACTCCCTCTGGCTGGCTGATTGGTCCATTCTGTTGCTGTCTCCTCCAGGTTATCTAAACTCACCGGAAAGTGCCAGTTCACTCAGCACACCTGAAGCATCTGAGACCACCTCAGACTAAGACCATTGTGAGAAAAAGGACCAGAACCAGAACCAGGACAACTCCAGGTGAAGGTCAAACTTTAGTTTGTTACAGTTTAAAACTTCAGTTGACTCGAAACCTGACATCTGCTTCTGGACCATAACAACCAGGACCATCAGAACCATGACATCCACTTCGGTCCTCATCGTCATCCTGCAACTCTGCAGCCTCCAGCTGATGGTGGTTGCCATGCCAACCTGCCAGCTGCTGGAGGATGTTGTCCTGTCCACTCACCACCTGCTCAGAGACTTGGTAAGACCTCACCTGTGCTTTCACTAGCTTAGCTTTAGTTTTAGTTTTAGCTTTAAGTTCAGCTGACACCTGCCTGTCCTGTAGGGGGGGCCGTTTCCTGTCCACTGCATGCAGTACAACGTCAACATCTCCTTTCCTGAAACAGCCTTCCCTGCTACAACAGCCCATCACCCTGAGGTAAGTGCCTGATCTCACCTGACTCTCTGAGCCAATCACATAGCTGGATTTTTATATTGAAACGGTTTGTTTACAAACCTTCAGAACTCTAAACTGGACTGTCTGATTTGTTCCCTGCAGTGCCGCCGGGCATTGTGGGTCGTATATGAGACTCTGCAGGAGACACAAGTTCTGTTTCAGGAGCTGGACTTACCTGAGGGAAAGGGCGGAGTCACCTGGGACAGTACGAAACTCAGCGACTTTCTGAACCTGCAGGACCGGCTGTTGGAGGATGGAAGCTGCGTGAGTACCGCACTGACTTCCTCAGAACCAGAACCCTTGTGTTGCCATGGTTATTCACCCCCCCCCCTCCTCTGTGTGCAGTTGTCCAAGGCTCCAGGTGTGTCAGGTTTGCTGTCCTCCTACTTCAGTAATGTGACGTCTGTTGTGCAGCAGCAGGTAAACAACAACACCTGAACTTGGTTCGACTGGATCCATTTTTATTATTTATTACGATTTCTTGATCAATTCAAATTAATGATTGAAGACATTTGTAAATACAAACAATCAATAATTTTATCAGTTTGTCAGTCAGACCAATCTCTCTAACCCTCTTTGTGTCACAGGACAGTGCTGCCTGTGGTTGGATGGCTCTGAGAGAGATGTCCTCTGGGTCCTGAAGACTGCTCTTCACAAACACAACAGCTGTTTCACCCGGAGAGCAAGACACTGACCCCACCCACTGAGGAGAGAGTCCCACCCACAAAGGACTGAAATTCTGCGCATTGACGAGATCCCACCCACAGTGGCTGACTTATAAAGGCTAATTGATTATCAGTATTTATTTATTTATTTATTTATTTATTTATTTATTTATTTATTTATTTATTCACAGAAACAAATTTTGTTTTTGTAAATATAAATTTTTATATTTATGAATTATTTTTATTTGAATAAAAAAACTTCACATCAGTGACAATGTGAACTTTACTTCAATACACACAAACACACACACACACACACACACACACACTGACTCATCCAGTTTCTATTTGAATCATCTGCGGCTTTACATTGAGTGACATTGAATGACAAATAATACAACTGAAAAAACACACATTCATTCATTCATTAATTCATTCATTCAGCAGAACCTGTCTCAATGACTTCTCAGGTGCGATCAGGTGGTGGTTGCACCATCATAAAAAGACCCTGACCATGAGCTACTTCTACTTAAGTAACTTATATGTGTGTGTGTGTGTGTGTGTGAGTGAAGTGAGTGAGTCGAGTAGAAACAGGTTTTGAGACACGATGAGTCACAGCTGATAATAACACACTCATTAATCAGACCTACATTCTTCTCTGATGAGTTCAGGTCTGATTGGACCAGGACCAAGACCAGGACAAGCTGTGATAATGCTAGTAATCAAAAATGATAAGTAGTAATCAGTTGTGATCAGCTGTGGTCACCACTAATCAGTTGTGATCAATAGTGTGATTGTGAATTTTTCTTTTTGTTCAACTGTTTTTTCCAAAAGTTTTATATCCTTTTATTTTGGAGGGACAGAGAGGAACAGAGAAGGATCTGTGGGACTCAAACCTGTGATGTGTGAGGATGGTGCAGTCACTCAGAGATCAATACAGTTTGATTTTCACTCAATTTATTAACGACACCAGGCTAAACCATACAAACACGTGGAGACATGTTGACAGGATCATGTGATGTTTAACACTGCCACCAGTCAGAGACCAGTAACCATAACAACAGAGCTCTAATTCTTTTCAGGCATTTATTTTGATAAGGAAACAAAATTAATTCAGCTTCACTTCATTTTGTCATTTAGCTTTAGCTGAGGCTAGACAGCTATCCGAATAAACTGGTGATTTGTCCAACATTAGCCAGAGTGCTAATAAATGATAGCTCAGTGGCTAACATACAATAATCACATGATTTCATCGGAGTAGTTATCAAACCTTTATTATGCCAATATGCTAACATTACTATGATAGTAAGCACACCACGAACAAGGTAGCAGTGATTTTCTCTCTAATGATCTCCATCAGTGCTCATTCCACTCCTGTGTTTTGGACTCTGACTGGCTGCTGACAGAGAGAACACGCCCACTGGTGAACTGACATCATCAGACCATAAAACTTTTTTTGTCCGATTTTGTTTAAACAAACAACTACCCAGAGTGCATCACTGTTCAAAGCCCCCTACTCATAGGTGGTTGGGGTGCCTTCGATTCAATGGGTGGCGTCTCTAGGCTTCAGTGGGTGTGGCCTCAGGAGGGTTTTGTTGGTCAGGGTCTACGTAGTCCTGATTGAAGGTAACAGAGTCGGCCCCCAGTTTGAACCTATGCAGAGCCAGCAGCCCCTGGACCACCTGCACATATTCAGAACACAAAACGTTATCAACACAAGTGATGACATTACAGCTTCCTGTCTGCTGCTTCAATTTATCAATGTCCATCTTCACCTGATGCTGCCATAGATTAACAGTTTCTACCTGTGGGGGCCCTCAGATTTTGGTTTTGTCTGGGCCAATCACAGTTCAGCTCTGCATCTCCGACCAGGAAGTGACTACACCAACACAGCAGGGAAGTAGAACCAGTAGAAACAAGAATAAAAGTATTTCCATTGTTAACAGCAGAGATTCACCAAAGTTCCTCAGTGATATGGGACACGACTGTTGACCCTGACAACAACACGCAGAACAGAAACACATAGAACTGGATTGGTCAGTTCAGCATCCTTTTGACTGTCACAGAAACAAAAAGACTTGTCAATAAGTAATCGTGTATTAAAATGTGACCGGTGAGGGTCACATGACTTTATATGTGCTCAAAGCAGAGCAGCTCTTCTTATTTTCTACTCTTCATTGTCTATTATTTATTATCTGTGATTGATCATCTGTCATCTGCCGAAAAGAATTAGGGCCAACAACAGACATTTTTTTTTTTTAAGATTCTGAGTTAAAAGACAGAATTTCAGAGGAGAAAAGTCAGAAATTCTGACAAAAAAAGTCAGAATTTCTGACTTTTTTTACTCTGAAATTCAGAGAAAAAAATGTCAGAAATTCTAAGAAAAAACTCAGAATTTCTGAGAAAAAACTCAGAATTTTTTTTTTTTTAAGCGAGAATTTCTGAGAAAAAACTCAGAATTTCTGACTTTTCTCTGAAATTCAGAGAAAAAAGTGAGAATTACTAAGAAAAAAAGTCAGAATTTTGGAGAAAAAACTCAGAATTTCTGACAAAAAAACTCAGATTTTTTTTTTTTTTTTTTAAGCGAGAATTTCTGAGAAAAAACTCAGAATTTCTGACTTTTCTCTGAAATTCAGAGAAAAAAAGTGAGAATTACTAAGAAAAAAAGTCAGAATTTTGGAGAAAACACTCAGAATTTCTGACAAAAAAACTCAGAATTTTTTTTTTTTTTTTTTTAGCGAGAATTTCTGAGAAAAAACTCAGAATTTCTGACTTTTCTCTGAAATTCAGAGAAAAAAAGTGAGAATTACTAAGAAAAAAAAGTCAGAATTTTGGAGAAAAAACTCAGAATTTCTGACAAAAAAAGTGAGAAGTTCTGAGAAAAAACTCAGAATTTCTGACTTTTCTCTGAAATTCAGAGAAAAAAAGTGAGAATTACTAAGAAAAAAAAGTCAGAATTTTGGAGAAAAAACTCAGAATTTCTGACAAAAAAACTCAGATTTTTTTTTTTTTTTTTTTTAAGCGAGAATTTCTGAGAAAAAACTCAGAATTTCTGACTTTTCTCTGAAATTCAGAGAAAAAAAGTGAGAATTACTAAGAAAAAAAGTCAGAATTTTGGAGAAAACACTCAGAATTTCTGACAAAAAAACTCAGAATTTTTTTTTTTTTTTTTTAAGCGAGAATTTCTGAGAAAAAACTCAGAATTTCTGACTTTTCTCTGAAATTCAGAGAAAAAAAGTGAGAATTACTAAGAAAAAAAAGTCAGAATTTTGGAGAAAAAACTCAGAATTTCTGACAAAAAAAGTGAGAAGTTCTGAGAAAAAACTCAGAATTTCTGACTTTTCTCTGAAATTCAGAGAAAAAAAGTGAGAATTACTAAGAAAAAAAAGTCAGAATTTTGGAGAAAAAACTCAGAATTTCTGACAAAAAAACTCAGATTTTTTTTTTTTTTTTTTTTAAGCGAGAATTTCTGAGAAAAAACTCAGAATTTCTGACTTTTCTCTGAAATTCAGAGAAAAAAAGTGAGAATTACTAAGAAAAAAAGTCAGAATTTTGGAGAAAACACTCAGAATTTCTGACAAAAAAACTCAGAATTTTTTTTTTTTTTTTTTAAGCGAGAATTTCTGAGAAAAAACTCAGAATTTCTGACTTTTCTCTGAAATTCAGAGAAAAAAAGTGAGAATTACTAAGAAAAAAAGTCAGAATTTTGGAGAAAAAACTCAGAATTTCTGACAAAAAAAGTGAGAAGTTCTGAGAAAAAACTCAGAATTTTTTTTTTTTTTTTTTTTAAGCGAGAATTTCTGAGAAAAAACTCAGAATTTCTGACTTTTCTCTGAAATTCAGAGAAAAAAAGTGAGAATTACTAAGAAAAAAAAGTCAGAATTTTGAGAAAACACTCAGAATTTCTGACAAAAAAACTCAGAATTTTTTTTTTTTTTTAAGCGAGAATTTCTGAGAAAAAACTCAGAATTTCTGACTTTTCTCTGAAATTCAGAGAAAAAAAGTGAGAATTACTAAGAAAAAAAGTCAGAATTTTGGAGAAAACACTCAGAATGTCTGAGAAAAAACTCAGAATTTCTGACTTTTTTCATCTGAAAGTCAGAGGAAAAAAAGTTAGAAATCCAGAGAAAAAAATGTCGGAGTTTCTGAGTAAAAAAGTGAAAATTTCTGAGAAAAAAAAAAGGTGAGAATTTCTGAGAAAAAAGTGTCAGAATTTCTGAGAAAAAAGTGAGAATTTCTGAGAAAAAAGTGAGAATTTCTGACTTTTTTCTCTGAAATTCAGAGAAAAAAGTGAGAATTTCTGAAACATAGTCAGAATGTTGGAGAAAAAAGTTAGAATTTCTGTAAAAAAAAAAAAAAAGTGAGAATTTCTGAGAAAAAAACTCAGAATTTTGGAGAAAAAAGTCAGAATTTCTGAGAAAAAAAGTGACAATTTCTGAGAGAAAACTCAGAATTTCTGAGAAAGGAGTGAGAATTTCTGTCAAAAAAGTGAGAAATTCTCAGAAAAACTCAGAATTTCTGACAAAAAAGTGAGAAGTTCTGATAAAAAACTCAATTTCTGACTTTTTTCATCTGAAATTCAGAGAAAAACATGTCAGAATTTCTGAGAAAAAAACTAAAGATTTTGGAGAAAAAAGTCAGAATTTCTTAAAAAAAAACCTCAGAATTTCAGAGAAAAAAGTCAGAATTTCTGTCAAAAAAGTCAGAATTTCTTACTTTTTTTCTCTGAAATTCAGAGAAAAAAGTGAGAATTACTAAGAAAAAACTCAGAATTTCTGAAAAAAGTGAGAATTTCTGAGAAAAAAATGTCAGAATTTCTGAGAAAAAAGTCAGAATGTTAGAGATAAAAGTCAGAATTTCTATCATCTGAAATTCAGAGGAAAAAAGTGAGAATTTCTGAGAAAAAACTTTTCTGAGAAAAAAGTGAGAATTTCTGAGAAAAAATTCAGAGAAAAAAGTCAAAATTTTGGAGAAAAAAACTGAGAAATTCTGAGAAAAAACCTAGGAATTCTGACTCAGAATCTTAAAAAAAAAAAAAAAAAAAAAATCTCCATTATTGGCCCTAATGCTCTTCTGTAATCATCTGATATTCATTCACTACGTTTTCATTTTAATGTTTTTTTACAAACTTTGAATCTCATTGACATTATGATGACTGTAGTGATATGCACACACACACGCAACAAACTGTTCATGTCTTTAATCTACATTGACAAATCAGAGTCCAAACTGAGCTGAGGAGGAGGCAGAACAATCCTTGTCTTTAATTAGCTGAAGAGAAGTGAAGTGTGTGTGTGTGTGTGTGTGTGTGTGTCTGTGTCTGTGTGTGTTTCAGGCAAGTGGAGGGCTGAACAGTTTGTTGTATTCTTCTTCGAATGAGACTCTCTTCAGACGTTCCAATGACAGCAGAGTGAGACCTCCCTACACAAGAAAAACAACAACAACAACAGCACAAACAAAGATACACAACACACACATTTTTCACAACAACACAAACAAACGCAAACAAAGAAAGAAAGAGAAATAACAATATTTAACATCTTTGAACAATAATTAACATTTTACCAAATTTCAAACTGGTAAGAGTTGAGAAATGACTGTTAGAGAACAGACACTGTTGGAGAACAGACTGTTAGAGAACTGACACTGTTGAAGAACTGACGGTTAGAAAAAAAACTGTTAGAGAACAGACTGTTGGAGAACTGAAACTGTTGGAGAACAGACTGTTAGAGAACAGACTGTTAGAGAACTGAAACTGTTGGAGAACAGACACTGTTAGAGAACAGACTGTTTGAGAACTGACACTGTTAGAGAACAGACTGTTGGAGAACTGAAACTGTTGAGAACAGACTGTTAGAGAACTGACACTGTTGGAGAACAGACTGTTTGAGAACAGACTTTTAGTGGACAGACTGTTAGAGAACAGACTGTTAGAGAACTGACACTGTTGGAGAACTGACACTGTTAGAGAACAGACTGTTTGAGAACTGACACTGTTAGAGAACAGACTGTTGGAGAACTGAAACTGTTGGAGAACAGACTGTTAGAGAACTGACACTGTTGGAGAACAGACTGTTTGAGAACAGACTTTTAGTGGACAGACTGTTAGAGAACAGACTGTTAGAGAACAGACTGTTGGAGAGCAGACTGTTAGAGAACAGACTGTTAGAGAACAGACTGTTGGAGAGCAGACTGTTAGAGAACAGACTGTTAGAGAACTGACACTGTTAGAGAACAGACTGTTAGAGAACAGACTGTTAGAGAACTGACACTGTTGAAGAACAGACTGTTAGAGAACTGACACTGTTGGAGAACTGACGGTTAGAAAAAAAAATGTTAGAGAACAGACTGTTAGAGAACAGACTGTTAGAGAACAGACTGTTAGTGGACAGACTGTTAGAGAACAGACTGTTAGTGGACAGACTGTTAGAGAACAGACTGTTAGAGAACTGACACTGTTGAAGAACAGACTGTTAGAGAACTGACACTGTTAGAGAACAGACTGTTAGAGAACTGACACTGTTGGAGAACAGACTGTTAGAGAACTGACATTGTTGAAGAACAGACTGTTAGAGAACTGACTGTTAGAGAACTGACACTGTTGAGAACAGACTGTTAAGAGAACAGACTGTTAAGAGAACAGACTGTTAGAGAACAGACTGTTAGTGGACAGACTGTTAGAGAACAGACTGTTAGAGAACTGACATTGTTGAAGAACAGACTGTTAGAGAACTGACTGTTAGAGAACTGACACTGTTGGAGAACAGACTGTTAGAGAACAGACTGTTAGAGAACAGACTGTTAGAGAACAGACTGTTAGTGGACAGACTGTTAGAGAACAGACTGTTAGAGAACTGACACTGTTGAAGAACAGACTGTTAGAGAACTGACACTGTTGGAGAACTGACGGTTAGAAAAAAAATGTTAGAGAACAGACTGTTAGAGAACTGTTAGTGGACAGACTGTTAGAGAACAGACTGTTAGAGAACTGACACTGTTGAAGAACAGGCTGTTAGAGAACTGACACTGTTAGAGAACAGACTGTTAGAGAACTGACACTGTTGGAGAACAGACTGTTAAGAGAACAGACTGTTAAGAGAACAGACTGTTAGAGAACAGACTGTTAGAGAACAGACTGTTAAGAGAACAGACTGTTAGTGGACAGACTGTTAGAGAACAGACTGTTAGAGAACTGACACTGTTGGAGAACAGACTGTTAGAGAACTGACACTGTTGGAGAACTGACGGTTAGAAAAAAAAATGTTAGAGAACAGACTGTTAGAGAACAGACTGTTAGAGAACAGACTGTTATCACTGTATCACCTCCTTTCTCCTGCTGTTAAACCGGTCTACACTCCCTGCTCACGACCCTGTCTGCCGTCCAGTCGTCCCATTAAGCTGGCCTTCTCTCCCTGCCCACCAGGAGCTTCCTTCATCATTTTTCATTAACTGACTGATTCCATTTCCATGTTTTCCATATCCCATGTTGTAAACTGTTTTCTTGTCTGTATACAACATCTATTGCACACCTGCCCGTCCTGGGTGAGGGATCCCTCCTCTGTTGCTCACCCTGAGGTTTCTCCATTTTTTTTCCCTGTTAAAAGGGTTTTCTTGGGAGTTTTTCCTCAGTCGATGTGAGGGTCTAAGGGCAGAGGATGTTGTCATAATGCTGTGTAAAGCCCTTTGAGACAAACTGTTTGTAAAAACGGGCTGTACAAATAAAATTGCCTTGCCTTGTTAGAAAACTGACACTGTTAGAGAACAGACTGTTAGAGAACATATTGTTAGAGAACAGACTCTTAGAGAACAGACCGTTAGAGAACTGACACTGTTAGAGAACAGACCGTTAGAAAACTGACACTGTTAGAGAACTGACATTGTTAGAGAACAGACCGTTAGAGAACTGACACTGTTAGAGAACTGACACTGTTAGAGAACTGACACTGTTAGAGAACTGACTTAGAGAACGGACTGTCAGAAAACAGACTCTTAGAACTGACTCTTAGAAAACTGACACTGTTAGAGATATTGCTGGTTGAGTCATGGTTCAGGTGAGCTGTGGTCCTGCTACTTACCCAGGTGAAGACAGAGAAGAAGGAGAAGACAACAGCAGCTCGAGCAGCATCAGCTCCTTCATTTAGAGGGTTGTCCTCCTCTTTAGAAACCTGCCACTGATTGGCCAGAAAACAGAACCCCACAAACCAGACCAGAGACCAGAAGGCTGCAGGGAACATAGGTCACAGGAAGTTACTACACTCAGAGCACACATGTCACAGGTGGTTACTACACTCAGAGCACACAGGAGGTTATGTAAAGATCACAGAACTAGAGGAGGCACCTCACCTGAGACTCCGATGTCGGCCATGACAGCCTTCTTCCTGTCCTTCACACCGCTGATTTGGGGGAAATAAACATCTAGTCCTAGGAAAGCAGCACTGCAAAGAAAACACAGCGTTCCCATGGCAACAGCATAGTTGCAAGCATTCTGGTTGCGGTTGAAGATGCAGTACTCCTCCACCTCTTCAGGCCGGTTAACGTAACCCTCATTAGCAACACAGCCCAGGATCACAATGGAGAAGATCTGGCAACAGAAGAGACCATTAGCTATATGCTAATATTCATATTCATTCTCAGTAGAGGAGGCCACCTCTGTTCCTGCAGCAGCTCCAAGTGCTGAGGAGGAGATTACCGTTGTATAGGTCAGACTGTGTGGGCTTCTGTGTCAGCCAATCACAGCATGGCTTTTAGTGCTCTGAAACAGCTGAGCTGAGAACCATGACAACAGCAGGGGAAGGAACTGCTTCTTCGGGGCATCTGTATGAGGTCACTGACTGTGAGTGATGTCACATTGAGTAAATCATATTCATTAAAACGTCCAATCAGGGCAGTTTTCTCATCTCTAAACTGTCCAATCAGAGAAGCAGCAAAGTTAAACAGTGAGGTTTTGTTTGAGGAGTCTTGTGTTGAACCTCAGGAATGTTAACACCAGTCTCATGACTGACACGCACGCACGCACGCGCGCACACACACACACACACACACACACACACACACGTGCTGTTAAATGATGAGCTGTGAACTGAAAATTTATGAAGGAGCTGCAACACCAAAGGTATCATACTTTGGGAAATGTATGAAAACATCCACTGTGGTTTTAAAGAGGTGTCACAAGAGCTTAAGATACTCACCTGGTGTTTCTATAGCAACAGAGACTGAAGTAACATTAGTTCAAAGAAATCAGTTGACCATCAGGTGAGTTGCACACAGACATGGCTAACAGGCTAACAGGCTACTGTCGTCAGCCTCACACTCACTGCAGCCAATCAGCAACACGCACAAGCCCCCACACTCTGCCGACTGGATCCTTTCACGATATAAGAACAAACAGGACACCCTGAATGACAGTTCAGCCCTATGCTGAATCTTGGAGAACTTGGAGATACCAAAGGTCAAAGTTCAATCACACTGGGTGGCTGTATCTTAGCATGAATGTGATAAACTGTGCTAAGTGCTTTGAGAGGTCCTGGAGACTAGAAAAGTGCTCTATAAGTGCAAGTCCATTTACCAAACTCTGTGACGTCAATGTGGAGCCATGCTCCACCCACACAAGTGTTTACCTATCTGGCCCTAATCACCTGACTGGTTATTGTGGGCAGGTCCACTGACCACTTGTTTCAGTGGTGTTTGGACAGGAAACAAGAAGAGAGAGCATGAGACAGACACACAATAAATGAGCAACAAGGACAGGAATTGGACCAGTGATCTCCTGCATAAGAGGTTAACCATTCTGGACACACAGTGAACACCACACAGAGCTGGTCCTGAGCACTTCCTGTGGACTCAGCATCAGTCGAAAACAAGCTGTGACTCAAAACAAAGATGGCCGCCCAGCAGCTACCTGGACAGGTGTTAACTCTCTGATGACTCTTTTTCTTCCGCTCCAGCGACTCAGGGGAGGTGGTTAACTATGACTCCCAAGGTGCTTTACTCTTACAAACAGCCAATCACAAAGCAGAATGAAGGTGTTGAGTTTTGAATTTGGAATGATTAACATAACAGCTGAATGGGTAATGGGGTCCTCATCCATCAAACACAGAAATAATGTTAATAACTGAGGTGGAGTCTACACCTGGACATACCTGGGTTCAGCTTTTAAAATGTGACATCATCATTACATCATCAAACTTACCCAGCAGAGGATCCTCACCACAGTCTGAGGTTGTCTGATGAAGGTCAGTGGGTCAAAAGCTCCGCCCGCCTTCCCTGCCCCATAAGCCTGGAAACCATCCATCTGCCCACTTCCTGTCCCCCAGACCAGTTCTCACCAGTAATTACCAGTTCCCCACAGTGAGTACCAGTTCTCAGCAGTATGGATCAGTTCACACCAGTAAGGAACAGTTCAGCCCAGCTAGGTTCACTTGAAACTCCACCCCCTTCCAGCTCAGTCCATTTAGATTGAAGTCAGACAAGTTGGTCCCAGCTCATCTGGTCCGGTTGGTCCAGTTGATCCAGTGGGTCCAGTTGATCCAGTGGGTCCAGTTGGTCCAGTGGGTCCAGCCAATGTGGTTGAGTGTGTGTCTTCTTCTCTGCAGTTATAAACTGCTCTATAATCTGCTCTAATCCTCCTCATCCTTCTGAGACTCAGAGGGTTTCACTCCCTGAGCTTTGTCTCACAGGCTGAGACCTGCCTCCAACCTGGTCAACCAATCACTTTCCTCCATTTGTTTTAACACTCTTCATGTTGGAAATACTGTTGTCCAACCACATAGTTGGGGGTGGGGTCACTGCCTGAGAGGCAGAACACAGGGTAAACAATCCTCACCTCTGAATTCTTTGTCTGAATCTTGAGTTTTTTATTGAAACACAAGTAATAAAAAAAACACACACAGTGATGCTGCTCTCAGAGAGGAAGTGATGTAATAAACAAAAACACAAAAATGGGGGAGGGGGGCAGCTTAATTAATATTAATCACAGAGGAAGTGAAATGAATGTAAACGTGATGAAAACTTATGGGCAGACAATGAATGTCACCTGCCTTTGTTACAGTGAAGTTTACAGATGAGAAACTGATCAGTTACTGATCCATTGATCCTGATCAGGGCATTTAAGCTGTCAGTGACACAAAATCTAATCAATAACTTGAGAGGTGATCAGCCTCTGCTCCAAAGGTTGTGACCTGAACCAGAAACAAACAGTCTTCTGTCATCATACAGACGTCATGCGATCATGTCCACATCATGGGACAGAGTGTGTGTGAGAGAGAGAGCGTGTGTGTGTGTGTGTGTGTGTGTGAGAGAGAGAGAGAGAGAGAGTGTGTGTGTGTGTTATTCAGTCATTTGACCCTCCTCAGCCAGCCGCTGCTCTTCATCATCTTCATCATCATCATCATCATCAGTGGGGGGGCGTGTTCGCTGAAAGAAACCAAGCTACACACACGCACACAGATCAAATTCCAGCAAACAAAACAGTCTGACATACTCTGACTGACTGATTAATTGATTGATACCTTCCAGAAAATGAAACAGAGCAGGCCCAGGAGGAGGAGTCCAGATATGATTGACAAGATGATGTAACCAATAGGAACTTCTTTCTCTCCATCAGGAGGGCGCCACAACACACTAACCTGAGTCTACACACACACACACACACACGTTCACAAATCTGTGGTGAGGTCAGCTGAACACTGTGTGTGTGTGTGTGTGTGAGCACCTGAGCATGTCCACTTGGCAGAAGCGTTGGTTGGACCTTTGATGATGTGTTGATGACATCAAAGGAGGCAGAGGAACCTAGTTCATAGTTCAGGTACGGAGTCTAAACACAGAAACATGATGACATCATTACCTAATTACCATCACGTGTGTGTGTGTGTGTGTGTGTGTGTGTGTACCTGTATGAATGTGTGTGTCCACAGTCTTGCTGAGATTCTGACCACAGCACTAAAGCCCCGCCCCAATGCCATGACATCACACACAAACCTGACACACCCTGTGTCAGTGCTGCTGCAAGTCTATAAACAAACACACACACATAGACACGCACGCACAGGTAGAATGTTTACATATTAAACAACGAGTATGATTAATGTTTGTTTGTTTGTTTGTTTATTTACCATATTGACAGTTTGTCTCAGAGAGTTTTTCTCCTCCTGCTGGACCAACGGAGACACTGCAGGCACACTGGACCTGTTACCAGCCAACTGAGAGACAGACAGGTCAGAGGGAAGACAGAGACAGGTAAGAGAGAGAGGTCAGAGACAAAGAGAGAGAAGTGTGTGTGTGTGTGTGTGAGAGAGAGAGAGGGGGAGAGGGGGGGGGGGGGGGGGGGGGGGGGGTCAGAGAGAGTGAGACAGGTCAGAGAGAATGAGACAAGTCAGGGAGAGAGAGAGAGAGATCAGAGAGAGTGAGACAGGTCAGAGAGAGAGATAGGTAAGAGAGAGAGAGAGAGACAGGTCACAGAGAGAGAGAGATGGGCCAGGGAAAGAGACAGGTCAGAGAGAATGAGACAGCTCAGGCAGAGAGACAGGTCAGAGAGAATGAGACAGCTCAGGCAGAGAGACAGGTCAGAGAGAGTGAGACAGGTCAGAGAGAGAAACAGGCCAGGGAAAGAGACAGGTCAGAGAAAATGAGACAGGACAGGGAGAGAGACAGGTCAGAGAGTGTGTGAGAGGTTAGAGAGAGACAGAAAGGTCAGGACAGGTGACAAACAGGTGAGACCTTGAAGGGATCTATCTGTGATGCGTTCAGGGTCCAGCAGCTGAGTGATTCTTCTGAGGCATTGGAGATGATGTAGAGCAGCAGGTGATGGTTCCAGGAGGAGGGGAAGTCGACTGTCAGCCGTGCGTTGATGGCAGCTGGGCCCTGGTTCCTCAGCTACACACCAGTATCATCAATATCAGCAATATACGGTAATCAATATCACCAATGCATTCAATATCACTAATATCATCACCTCTTTGACAGTGACCTCTGTGTCTTCTGTCTCACCAGCAGGACACACAGACACCCTATGTATGAGCCTTGTGTCCAGAGGCTTGTTACCATGGTAACAGTCTGCTCGTCTCACCTCGTACACATGCTCCACCAGTGGACCCACTTCTTCTAAACTCCCAGGATGCATTGCAGGCTGCCAGTCAGGGAGTGGCAGGACAACCTCTGGAGGGGAGGAGCCTCTGAAAACATAAACAGATGTCATCAGGCTCTGTAACTTCACCCCTCTGTGTATAATCCTACCTACTCTGTGTGTGAGCCCCCCCCCCGCCTCTGTGTGTGATTCTTCAAAGACTGTTGGTTGGTGGTTTTACCCTCTGATCTCCAGCGATGCCTCAGACCTCACCTGGACCCGCACCTGGACCAGGTCGCTGCTGGAGTTCACTGAGTTCTTACTGTAAGACAGACAGGTGTCAGACAGAAAGGTCATAGAGAGGTGTCAGACAGGCAGGTGAGAGACAGACAGGTGTCAGACAGGCAGATGAGAGACAGACAGGTGAAAGAGAGTTAGGTTCTACCTCCTGATCCTGAGGATGAAGGTGATGTGACTCTCCACCTCCTCCAGATGACCAACACTGAAGAGAAGATCTGTCTGTAGCTACAGAGACAGAGACAGTCCAGAGAAAGAGAGAGAGGGAGAGTGAGAGAGTGAGAGAGATTTTTTTGATTTTCAAAACAAACATTTATTCCTAGTTCGTCCTTTACCACAATTTTTTGTTTCTTTTCAAAAATTACAACAAAGAGATTCCTGGTGTTGCTGCAGCCTTCCGATGAGAAGCAAGAACCAGTGTCACCTCTAAAACCAACTGATAGAAAGGACAAGTCCACTGAGCTGGGCTCAAGCAGGAACAGGTGTTTATCATATCCAAGGCATCTGGCCTTCCTCAGCAGCAAACAAGCCGTTTCATTCTATGGCTGGCCAAAGCTATACAGAAGTCTTTGGGCCGTCTGCAGCCTGAAAGCTGTGACCCGCGCTGCAGTGTTCACCAGTCCCTGCCCACCTTCATTTACTGGCAGGTAAAGCACTGCTGATCTCAGCCAATGATATCCTGACCAGAAGACCTCCAGAGCCTTCTTCTGGATGGCTTCAATCAGGCCCCTCTGTGGCTGCATCTTTAACTTGTACTAAGGTGTCAAGGCAACCAAGTTATTCACAATCAGGACTCTTCCGCTATAGGAAAGCGGAGGTAGCAGCCCTTTCCACTTAGACAGTCTGGCACACACTTTCTCCATCACACCCTCCCAGTTCTTCATCTGGAAATCCCCATTCCCAGAAAAACACCCGGCACCTTTATGCCCTGCCTTCCCCAGCTCAGGATTTCTGGTAACTTCGATGCTCCTGTTTCCCACTTCCCAATCTGCAAAGCCTCTCTTTTTCCCCAGTTGACCTTCACTAAAGATGCCTTCAAAAAAGAGCTAAAGCATATGTAAGGAAAGTCACATCTCTTTGATTCCAAATAGACATTAACATCAATGGCATAGGCTGAAACCACCAATGGGAGCCGGTGAGGTAAACCTGGCAACCTGATCCCAGACAGCCAAAACTTGGCCAAAAGAGGCTCATTAGCCAATGAGTACAGTTTCCCAGAGATTGGACACCCCCTGTCTATTGCCCCTCTGAACCTGCACTGGACAGCTCAGCCCCCCACCCACCTTCACCAAACAACAAGCTTCGTTATACAACAAAGCCAAAAGTGAAACAGAACCATCTCCAAAGCCAAAAGCTCTCAAGGTGGAGAAAAGAAAACTACGATCAAGTCTATCAAAAGCTTTTCCTTGGTCTAATGAGACAAAACCAGCATCAATGTTGTATAATTTACAGATGTCCAGTAAATCTCTCATGATATAAATACCGTCAGTGATGGTTCTCTCTGGTACACAGTAAAACTGGTCTCTGTGGATTGTTATTCCCGTAACATTCTTGAGTCTGGTTGCGAGGACTTTAGATAGAAGTTTATAGTCAGTGAATAACAAAGCAACTGGTCTCCAGTTTTTCAGTAAAGCCAGGTCTCCTTTCTTAGGCAGCAGTGAGAGGACTGCATGCCTACAGGATGTTGGTAAGATGCTGGCCTGAGTGGACTCCTGCAGCACCTCCCACAGGTAGGCTCCCAGACACCTCCAGAAAAGTTTATAAAAAAGAGAGAGCAAGAGAGAGAGGTCGGAGAAAGAGAGAAAGAGAGAGGGAGGTCACCTTCTGTCCTTGGGTCATTGGGTTCCCGAGGTCACAGGTCACGATGACGCTCTGATTCTCTTTCCTCTGTACACACACCAGCCTGTTCACACCCTGCACAAACACAATGGTAACTTTAGTCCGTGAATGAGTGTGTGTGTGCGTGCTTGTGTGTAGGATGGGGGTTGTCTCCATGTATGTGTGTGTGTTCACCTGGCTGCTCTGGAAGTGTGTGTGTTCAGGGACATGGACAACCAGTTCTGTCTCATATGCTCCCTCACCGCCATTTTCTGCCGACACCGAAATCACCACAGACTGATCCTCTCCCACCAACACACTGCCTGACACACTGACACACACACAGATAAGAGTAGAGGTCATGACCTTTACCATGGTGAGTAGAGATGAGGAGACTACTTTTGAAATGTACACTGGAGATGAATGTTACCTAATTTATAAACACACTACAACACTGCAGCTTATCATTTTGTCTTAATATGTCATTATGCAACTGATCTGTGTCTGTTCATTCACTTATATCCCTGATTGACTGTACACACACACACACACACACAGAATACATGTCCACAGAGATGTACTGTGATGCTGCAGATAAACTTAAAGCAAGTTGACACCAGCTCTCTCTCTGAAAATATTTACACAACGGAATTTAGTTTTTTTTTATGTGTTTTAATGTGTGTGTGTGTGTGTGTGTGTGTGTGTGTGTCACACTCACGGTTTAGCTCTCAGCTTTAGGTCAGGAACACAGATGTTGTCATCTCCACAGTCCAGAATGATTCTGGTCTACACACACACACACACACACAAATCACATGTGTTACCTGGACCACCCCACCCAGGCTACACCCCCCCCCCCCCACCAACAGGTGGGCCCTGACTGTACACGAAGGAGACAACAGTAACCTGATGTGCAGGTGTGTGGGTGTGTCTCACACTCACCTGTGCAGCAGCATGTGTCTGTCCATAAAGTAAAGCATGCTGGGTAGTATTGAGGAGGCTGATGTTGGCAGTTATGAAGATTGGACTCAATTTATCTTGAACCTCCTCTTCAGACTGCTCTCACACACACACACACACACACACACAGGTGTGACTCTGTCCTCATTCACCTATTCATGACAGTTTAATGTTTTCTGTCACTTACCCTCAGGTAGGCAGTCTGATTTAAACATGCCATGCCCACCTCCCTTTGAACCATCAGCATCATCATCTCCTGCGGCTGATTGGTTGACAATAGCAAGGTCCGTCGCACCATTGGCTGCTTCATCTTGTCCAGCTGCAGGTCCACCCATAGTGCTGCATAAGGCAATCAGAGGCGAGACAGAAAAATTAAGTCATTATACCATTCTTTGTACCTGTGTGTTCAATTTACCGCCCTCAGCTGAATTTACCTGTCTCCTGTGGGATTCTGTGACCAGACACATGGACACACACCTGGATGACAAAGCTACAGAGATAAGGTTCAGTGAGGATGGGACATGTTGATATTGATAGGGTGTCACAGGACTGAATATTCATCAATATGCAAATGACACTGGCCTCTATGTCCACATTGATAGAACCTACCCCCTCCACCCCCAGCAAAGAACTTTAAATGTTCTTTGCTGAAACTCATGAAGAACACACAAAGCATTTAAACACACAAAGAAGATCCTCAACAACATGTAGAACCTTAGGAAAAATACATAAGACTTCCAGAGAGTCTGGAAAGGAGGACCTTAAATCACCTTCAAGAGCCTCTGGACCTCTGAAGAACAACAGATTTTTCAGGGATCCCTGAACATTTGGAGGAGTTCTTAAAATGAATGAGGGTTTAGTATCTGTTTCTTAGTTACCAGGACACAGGTGTCCTCTGTCCACGACAAAGTTTGATGTCTGGGTTCAGGAAGTCTGGAAGCAGAGCAAGAGAAACTCTGGACCGGATCACTCTCTGGGATCTAAACACACAAGTCACATTTTCATCATATAATTATGAAAACTCCTAGGGTGTGTTCAGACCTGTGGCTTGTTTGCTTTGTTCCAAATCAGGGGCTTAAACTATGCAATTGTTGCATTTTTCCTCTGGGTTGTTTGGGTTCACACAGTAACAGTCCCAAGCAATCCAAAGTTGTAAACCAATCTTACCTGGAAATCTTACCCAGAAAGAGTAGGAGGTTACCCAGGAAAAACAAAAACCGTGGAGGTCTCAACGGGCCTGAAAATTAAAACCCAGCCTGGCCCGAACCACGCTTGAGGCCTAGACCCCACCCGATCCAAGACAGTTGTATATTTTGTCGACCCAAACCCAGTCAAAAAATAAGGAAGCTGACCAGTCATCCTATATATCTTCAGCCTGAACCCGGCCCAAAGCAGCGCATCCTGTCAGACCAGCCCAAATCAGCGGTCCAGGCCCGAACCATTGAGAACCATGGAACATCAGCAGCATGTTGTGCGTTGTGTCAACTGCTGAGTCAATTACGTTCTCACTGAAAACGAAGCACTCCAGGGCTTGATTGGAAACGAGCCGAGACCACCCTGTCTAAGCGATCTCAACCCACTTGTTTTATTCTGAGGGCAATTGCTGTGTTCACATATGACTACATGAATGGATATTTGGGGTGAAACGCTCCCTGTTTAAGAACAACTGCTCCAAATGAGCCAGGTCTGAATACACCCTTAGCTGCTAATAAGGATGTCCTTCACTTGGACTACGATCAATAGGAAAATTGACCTTCAAAGAGGACTCTAATTCAAAGTTCTGATCTCTTGAACCAAGCTTCCAGTCCACTGACAGAATCCTGGGTCAGGACTCGAACACAGGTCACCAGAGGGTTTGAAAATTTGACATCATACCTGTAAACAAAAGCTCTGTCCGCTGCCCAGGCTCCAACCAGCAGGTCTGCAACACACAGACAGGATGTGACACTGATTATTGATTATTGACACTCAGTGTCATGAATGAATGACCTCTGAACCCAGCGCCTACCTGGGTATCCATTCCCGTCAACATCAGCCCCTCCCCTCAGAGTAAAGCCAAATGCTGTCCTGCTGCTAGACAGTGGGCTGTCAATCACCTGAGAGGGTGTGGCTGACAGACCATTACTGTTGCCCATGTAGATAAATACCTGGCCCCGCCCACCTTCACCTGACCATGGAGCACCAATGGCCACATCTGCAGAAGGAAGGTCACAGTTTGATGAGTTTCTTAGCTTTTTTTTTGTTAAGTTTGTGTCATTAGCAGCATTAGCTAACACCCCTCACCAACATGTTAGTATTACTGTGCTAGGTATTAGTAACCAGCATAATAAGATAAAGACATTTCTTATCTGGAAACATTATCACAAGTCTTTGACTTAGTGGTTACCCTGGTAACCATCCATGTCCAGGTCACCCAGTGCAGCAAGGGCAGAGCCAAACCTTCCATACAAGGATAAGCCTACCAACAACTGGTCAGGTTGTGAGGTGAACAGGGGGTGTCTTCTCTGTAGGTACACAACCACCTGAAGTAAGAACAGCAAGTTTAGAGAGAGAGAGAGAGAGAGAGAGAGAGAGAGGGAGAGGGAGAGAGACAGAGGCAGAGAGGCAGAGAGAGAGACAGACATACAGACACAGAGACACAGAGAGAGAGAGAGAGACAGACAGACAGACAGACAGACAGACAGATAGACAGACAGAGACAGAGACAGAGACCAGAAGACCTGTCCTCTCTCCTGCAGCTGCTCCATCACCCGGTCCATGTAGAGAGGAGCTCCAATCAACACATCATCTAGCCTAGAGAGAGAGAGAGAGAAATTGACTTGACTCCACAGGTGATGCTGAGCTTTGTGGCAGAACTTGAATCTGTCAACCTCTCTCACCCGTCACTGTTAACATCAGTCACAGCGACGCTGTGTCCGAAGTAAGATGCCACCTACAGGAGACACAGAGCATCATCACTGATGACATCACTGTTGAAATAACCTTCATATCACACCTTGACATGATGACATTTTGATATCACCTGAGCTCCTTGGAAGACGTGGCAAACACTCAGAGTCCCACTGCTCCTGCCGTCATAGATTGTCACCTGGCAACACATAGAACCACAAGAGAACCACTCAGCCCAGATAGGGTCCAGACAGGATCCAGACAGGGTCCAGACAGGGTCCAGACTGGTTCCAGAGTGGGCCCAGACTGGGTCTAGACTGGGTCCAGACTGGGTCTAGACTGGTTCGAGAGTGGGTCCAGAGTGAGACCAGACTGGGTCCAGACTCAGTCCAGATTCGGTCTGGACTTGGTTTGGACTCTGAAAGACAGTGGAACATGCCAACTTCTCTCTCTGAAGCTGATGATGAAAACTTCAAAATCAAAACCAAAGTAAAAATATTCAACAACTGAAATGAAAACTTGAAATAAAGTGAGTCTTACTGTTCCTGCTGTGTTTCTGTCATTGGGAACACCAACCAGATAATCTGAAGCACACACACTTTATTGATTATTGATCAGCAGAGATATTCTATTCTATTCTATTGTATTATATTAACCTGGTATGGTGTCTCCAGTCAGCTGACCACTGGCCACAGAGTAACCTGCAATGTTATAGTATGTTTAGAAATTAGGTAACATTCACCTTCGCCTCCACTTTTCAAAATAAAAGTCTCCTCATCTCTACTCACCACGGTAAAGGTCATAACCTCCCCTCTCATCTGATTGGCTAATGCCTCCCACATACTGAATGGGATAGTCACTGCGCTCACTGTTGATGATGTCACTCACACCGACAGTGAAGACCTGACCTGGGAGCAGTGGCCACATGTTGTCAGTGATGGAGACTGAGTTGTAGTTCAGTTACTGATTAGCTGGTGTCCCCACTCACCCTGGAAGTAGAAGCCTCCTGGAGCCCCGACCACCAACCGCCCCCCCTAAAACACAGAGCCATCAGTATGTACACACATTGTCATAGTGCTGGAGAACAACTGTTGTCATGACAATATAAGGAGTGGATGTTGGTCTGAAGGGGATGTGGGGGACAGGAACTATATTAGCAGCTGATATCATGAACCACCCTGTCTTAACCCCTCCCCCCGGCACCCACCTTTGTGATGTCAGTGCTGAAGCCAACCTCACAGTACCGCTGATCATTTCCTAGACAAAAAGAAACAGATGCAAGATGAGACCTGGATATAGGAAGTATTTTCAGACACACTCACCAACGACCAACCACAGGACTCATAGCTGCGACCTCTGGTTCACCTAAGAAGATCCTGATCTTACTGTTTTTCATGCTCTTGTAGTCAGCCTCCATCAGGATCCCTCTACACGGGGAGAAGGGGGTGGAACTTCCTGTTTTGTGGTCCAGAAGGAGACAGTTCCCAACAGGTGTTTTCCCTGACTCCGCCCCTGCTCTTTGAGCATTCCAGTGAAAGAGTGGAGCACATGCCTGAGAGGACAACACAGAAGGTGGTAGTAATCAGGTGTCATCAGGTGTCATCAGGTGTCTGGCTTTTAAGGGGAATTAAGCAAGTCTGGTGGCTTTTTTGCCCTCCTCTACGGACCTCCCCCTACATTTTCAGAGTGTATATTTTAGAACCCAAGAGACAACTTTTATTTAGCAGTGGGTGACCAATTTGTGTTTTTTTTTTTTTTTTGTTCTGTGTATTTGTTGTTGGGTTTTTTTTTCCTTTTTGTAATTTTTTTACTATTAGTTATTCCTTATCTGATTTCATTTTATTTTTTGTTTTTCTACTTGTTATACTTGACACTGTTTTGACTATCGAAATGTCACCTCTTGATTTTGTTATGTCACTGAAAAATTAATAAACAAATGTTTAAAAAAAAAAAAGAACCCAAGAGACGAAAGACACAAGTTGGATGGCAGAGAGCCTCTGCTCTCCCTATAACAAGTCACTGAACCATCACAGTTCCTCCCCAGCTGTTTCATAAAGGTGCAGATGTTCACAGTTCCTCTTCAGTTCTTCGGGGTGAACCTGGAGACACTGTGTGCTACAATAGATTCTGAGTGCTTGAAGAAGTTAGACATATATAATCATAATAATGTGATACAAAACATATAAACATTGATGTGACTTTGTTTAACAGACATGTAGACACATGTTTGACTCCAGCTGTGCACAGAGCTCACTCTGCACATTTGGACAAGATCTGTGAGACCTTTATTCTGTAAGATAGAATGAACCACGGGTGAAGTGTGTGAGCGAGTGTGTGAGTGTGTGTGTTCTCACCAGTAAGTGTGAGCTGCTCAGTGATCGAACTGAAGCTCCAAACCACTGCTGACTCTTAAAGGTCTGAAGGGACAGACCATCGCTGCTGTAGACCTCATCACCTGCAACAGGTACGACAGCCACATAATACTGTTTCCCATGTAACCTGATTGGGTGAAACATAGATCATTTACCTTTTGGATCAAACTCGATGATGTCACAAGCCCTGCCTCCAGGTGACAAAGGGCAAAGGAACACACCCCCTCCCTCTGTCACCCCTGATTGACTGGTGTTGGTTTTGGGAGCTCCAATCACAACAAAAGACCTGGAGACACATCAGAGTCTGTTCATGTGTTGGGTTTCTACTGTTTCTACTGTTTCTAATGTGTCTAATGTGTTTCTAACCCTTTACCAGAGGAGATTCACAGAACGTCACTGAACATCACTGAGCACACAGTTAAGCAAAGAGACTCTACATTATGAACAAAGTTCAAGGACGTTCACACAGTGACACAACATAGTGACGCTTGTATAAAACCAGTACCAACGAAACCAGTAGAACCATCAGAACCTACTGTTCTTGTCACATTCTGGTGTGGACTTGTTAAGTGACGGTTTCTGATGTTTCTCATGCAATCATTGTTCAGTTGAGCTGTTGATTAAAGGATTATTTCACATGAAGGTTGGAGGTCAAAGGTTAAACATTAGATGAATGGTTCATTAGAAGGTTTTTACCTGTTGCTGATGGTGTGAAAGTCTACAGAGAATCCAAACAGACTTCCTGTTGGTCCAGTGAACATCTGAGCTTCATCCAACAGGTTCAGACACACACACACACTCACACACACCAACAAACACACATATCTGAACACAGAGATCACAGCCATCATTGTTGTCTCAGTGTCTGTGCAGAAACTGAAGCATCTCTGAGCTTCCCTCCAATAAAACTCTGTGTGTGTGTGAGATCTGAGAGATGATTGACAGCAGTTAAACCACATGTATCTGCTGTTTCCTGCTGATATGAACTAAAAATAAAAGTCTGTTTATCTGTTTGTTTTATTTTGTACTTTGTGTTCTTGTGCTAGTGTCAAGTACAGTGTGTTATCCCTCCATTAATGTGGTGTCATGTCTCTAGAGGACAGAGACTTCTTCACTGTCACTGAACAACCTTCAACAGGTGGTGAGTCAGTGAGAGACACCAGTTCTAGCTGTTGTGTTTCTGCCCCTGAAGGTGGAGATGTGTGTGGAATATTGTCTGTGATGACCTTCTGTTTATCTATGTGTCTGGGTTTATGTGTGTGTGTTTATGTGTGTGTTTAGGTGTGTGTGGCCCTGTTGTATTTCACATGTTCATTATTTTTGGTCTAAATAGATTGCTGATGGTTTTCCTATGAAGCTTTGCACACACAGCAGAGGCCACATTCCCAACAGGAAGTATCTTTAGCTCTGTTAGACATTTCTACTTCCTCTGATGATGCTGCATTGTGGCAACTGTGTTGTTTCATAAAATGGCTTTTCAAATTCAAACAGGAAGTGGCTTTATTTTCTTAATGTTTGATGAACAGGTCTGCATATTCAGGAGGTCTACTCACAGCGCCACCTACTGAAACAGGAAGTATCTCTTTCCTGACATTTATCTCATTGTATATTCCCTCAGGGTGCTTTCAGACAGACACAGTTCTGGTTCTGGTTCCGTTCTGGAGTCTCAGAACCTTGTTGCTTTCTGGTGAACCAGCAGTTTTCACATCAGTTTAAGTGGAACCAGAGTGGGCTTGCTTTACTCTGCTTTACTCTGGCACATGTAAACACAACAGTGGCATCATTTTTGGTGTCTCAGTTCCTTCTTCAGTTTTTTTGAAATGTATTGATTATGCAGCCTTGGCCATTTCTTCCCAGAGTTCAAAGATAAGAATGACCTTACTTTATTAAAGCTAGGGTTAGATGGTGGTTATGACCTAATAGTACGACCTACATAATGTGAAGAGCAAAAGGAACCAAAAAAATCCATTCTCTCTAGTGGCTGCAGGCCTGCAAAGCAATTGACCAATCATAGCCATCCGGCCTGCATGGGAGTTTCTCCTTGCTCAAATTTGCACTCTCTCTCATACCCTCCATCCAATCACCTCGCTCAATTATGACACTCCGCTGCTCCTCGTCCCTTCTCGTCCCAACCAGGTTTCTAAATGAACACCTGCCAACCCGCCAAATACAGGTTAAAATTCAATTTGGCGGACGTTAATAAAAATTTACTAGCCAGTTTGGCCGGTGATGCATGAGGCAATCATGTCAGTCAGAGCCGCTCTACTGCTTTCGGTCATGTGTCCCCCTGGCAGTTTTTCCTACATTATGACTGAACGCCTTTAAGTCTGAATCCTGCCTAGACATAACGATACCTTAGCGCCACGGATCTTCGATTGGCCCTGGATAGCCAGCTTCGGTCAGTGAGTAGAGCCGTTCGTGACAGGGTCGGGGCGTGGCCGGGTGGTGGTCGCCCCTCTCCTATCTCACACTCCATGTTTTGGGAGCACCTGGTGCAAAATCACTTGCAGACGACCTGATTCTGGGTCAGGATTTCGTATGTAGCAGAGCAGCTCCGTCGTTGCAATCTGTTGAAAGTCAGCCCTTGATCCGAGCTTTTGTCGGCCTGAGGGCGTGGGCCCTGCCCTTCCCCCTCCACCTTCTCCGGTGTACCAGGGGCACGAATGAAAAAGAAATGAAATGTTTGCACTTTTTGTGTATATTTTGTTGTATGTATTGTACT
>MU270000.1:0-57500 GCA_021432705.1 Caranx ignobilis | reverse complement strand
GGTCAAATATCTGATGTCAATTAAGTCAAATATCTGATTTAGACAAATATTTGATTTCCACTTCTGTGGACTGCATCTCTTTTTAAACTAGCTCATTCTGAAATGTACAGAAGTTTTCCAGGAGTGTCTGTCTGTGTGTGTAGGTCGGTACTGCGACCTGTCTGTGGACGGCATCGGCACCTGTTGGCCTCGCAGTGCAGCAGGAGAGATGATCTCCAGACCGTGTCCGGAACAGTTCAATGGCATTCACTACAACACCAGCAGTACGTACCACTGTCATGTGATCAGGTGTCGCTGGTTAAACTGAGGAGCTGGATTCACAAATCAGTCAGTCAGCTGTGTCGACAGCCTGTTGTGAAGTGAGACAGTTTTTTTGGTGGTGGTGGTGGTGGAAGAAATCTTCTTCCCTTCTCAGACCTCAGCCAATCAGAAGGTTCAAATTAAGTATTAGCCAATCGCAGCTGAGCATTTGGGGTCTCAGTGACGTCCAAGAGGACGCAGAAGATTTACTGATTTTTATTGCCTGCCAACTGGAAAGATTCCACTGATTCCACAGTGTGTGTGTCTGTGTGTGTCTGTGATCTTGTGTGTGAGGGGTTGCCATAAATATCCTGTTTAATTAGTGGTTTTGTTGTTGATCTGACTTAATAACATGAATCATCTGTGTGTGTGTGTGTGTGTGTGTGTGTGTGCGCGCGTGCGTTCAGACCGAGTATACAGAGAGTGTCAGTCTAATGGCAGCTGGGCTCTTCGAGGGAACTACAGTCAGTGCACCGAGATCATCATCCTGGTGAGACTCATCAGTACAATCACCGATCACCAATCAGTGTTCCATGATCATTAGATTATCAATGTCATGGATGATCACAGCTGATTCCTCCATCACTACAACAGATGATAAAAAGAAAAAAAACAACAAACATAAACCAATCAGAGATGAGCATGAGAATACTTCCTAGAGTGAACCATCTGGAGTGTGTGTGTGCGTGTGGTTACTTTCTCTTTCCCACTGAGAGAATCTGTCCCGCTCTCCTCTAATTGGATGGCCAAGTTGGCTGTTGGCCAATCACAGACCTGCAGGGCTGTAGTTAAAAAGAAAGATGTATGTGTGTGTGTGTGTGTGTGTGTGTGTGTGTTTTCAGCTGACAGAGACTGAGAATAAAAGCAAATCTTTACAACACACTCACTCACTGGAAGCAGACAGGAAGTTCACTTACTGGTCAGTTTGTACTTTTATCTCCTGCATCTCACCTGCATCTCACCTGTATGCTAGAGGAAGAGTAAAGCCCATTATCAAGTTGCTGTGATCATCAACTACCTGGGTCACTGTATCTCTCTGGGAGCACTGCTGCTTGCCTTCACTCTCTTCATGAGACTCAGGTAACACACCTCTCACCTGTCTAAACACACTCACTTCCTGTTACAGAGTGAGTCTATTATTCTATCTATCTCAATTCAGTTGTCACATCAGGTGCCTGTGTATAGCTCTTACTGTGTGTGTGCATCACAGGAGTATTCGCTGTCTGAGGAACATCATCCACTGGAACCTGATCTCCGCCTTCATCCTGAGGAACGCCACCTGGTTCATTGTGCAGTTAACCATGAACCCTGCTGTTACTGAGAGCAACCAGGTAACACACACACACTGCCTGTGTCACTGACAACAGTCACTATGGAAACAACGTGATGAAAGTCAACAGAGGATGGGGTGACAAATACAGACTCACCCGCAGGTTTGGTGCAGGTTGGTGACATCAGCCTATAACTATTTCCATGTTACCAATTTCTTCTGGATGTTTGGTGAAGGTTGTTACCTGCACACGGCCGTCGTCCTCACCTACTCCACCGACAGACTCAGGAAGTGGATGTTCATCTGCATCGGCTGGGGTAAGCGCATCTGTCCGTCAGCGCACCTGTTTGTCCTCCTGTCAGCTCATTTGTTCACCTGTCTGTCTGGTTACAGGTATTCCTTTTCCCATCATCGTCACCTGGGCTTTTGGGAAAATCTACTACGACAATGAGAAGTAAGTCACATGATCAGGTCACAGATGTGTGGTGAAGTTGTGGTGTGTGTATTTATGTATGTAGGGTTAGGGTTAGAACAAATAGGAGCTGATTGGTGGTTCTGTTTGACTGACAGGTGCTGGTTTGGAAAAAGGGTGGGAGTTTACACAGACTACATCTACCAGGGGCCCATGATCCTGGTCCTGTTGGTGAGAACACATCCAGTCCTCATGCTTTCCAAGAGCAGCTTTTTGAAACATAGCTTCACAAAGCCTTTCCTAGCCTAGCCTCATCAAGCTTGTCTTGGCCTAGCCTAGCATATCATAGAGTCATGCTCCAGCCTCCAGCTCCTGCTCTTTATCCACATCTGTGGCTGTTCAGGGTCCAGGGTTTAGTGGCCAGGGTTGTACCTGTTCTACCTGTAGCTGCCTCAGCTGGAGCACGTAGAGAATGACATTTATACAGGCAACGTGGTGCTGTCATGGTGATAGAGTCGGTCCTCATGATCCGGACATATTGCACCAGATGAGGACTCCTGATGCATCTCCTGGTCTCCTCAGATCAATTTCGTCTTCCTGTTCAACATCGTTCGGATCCTAATGACAAAACTGAGGGCATCCACCACTTCAGAGACTATCCAGTACAGGTATGACTCCAGTACAGGTACGAGTCCAGTACAGGTATGACTCCAGTTAGGTATGACTCCAGTACAAGTCTCTGTCTCTCTCTCTCTCTCTGCAGAAAAGCGGTGAAGGCAACTCTGGTGCTGCTTCCTCTCTTAGGAATTACCTACATGCTGTTCTTTGTGAATCCTGGAGGAGAAGACGAAGTTGCTCAGATCGTCTTCATTTACTTTAACTCCATCCTAGAGTCCTTCCAGGTTGGTCTAACATCAAATATTTCAGGAGCATGTTGACCTTTAAAGCAACACTAACAGGATGAATCATGCCGCTGCTGCAGCCTCAGCAAGGTTGCGCTGAATTGTTGACAGAGCCGTCACCGTTGCTGGTACCACTGCCTCTGCCATTGTCAGTACTGGTACCGCCGCCATTGCCAGTGCTATCTTTGCTGGTACTGGTACCAGTGCGATCATTATTGCTCAAGCCGTCGGTACCGGTGCCATCGCCCTCGTCGTTGCTGCCGGTACCGCTGCCGTTGGTACCAGTGCTGTCGTCGTTGCCGGTGCCGTCGCTGTTGAGGCTGGGTGGCTGCGCGGCCCAACACAGGGCATTCGTGTGTGGGTGAGAGGAGCAGGGAGACTGGGCTTGAGCTCGCTCTCTGGAGCTTGGCAGAGCTGTGGTGTACCAGGACCACAGTGGCACTGCGTTCCTCCCTGATCAGGAAAGTTAGTGCAGGTGAAGCCGGCACGACCCCGCTCAGGCTGCAGCAGCGCCACGATTCATCCTATTAACCATTTTTCTACCACTTGAATGAGTTTAGAAACATTATTTTAAGGTCGAAAAACTACAGAGTGTTGCTTTAACCTTTGGACTGAATGTGCTCTCACTCGACACAAAAAGCCCACAACTGCTCGAGATATCAGCGCTACTAGCTCTGTTAGCAGCCTGTCAGTGGTCTGTTAGCTCCTGACAGCAGCCCGTTAGCTCTGTTAGCAGCCTGTCAGTGGTCTGTTAGCTCCTGACAGCAGCCCGTTAGCTCTGTTAGCAGCCTGTCAGTGGTCTGTTAGCTCCTGACAGCAGCCCGTTAGCTCTGTTAGCAGCCTGTCAGTGGTCTGTTAGCTCCTGACAGCAGCCCGTTAGCTCTGTTAGTAGTTAACACTGTGTCTCTGTGTCCACAGGGATTCTTTGTCTCAGTTTTCTACTGCTTCCTCAACAGTGAGGTGAGTCTGGGTTTTGGCTCCACTGTGACACATTTTAATATTTACATGTTCACAGGATGTTTACCTGTCTGCCTGCCCGTTTGCCTGTGTCCAGGTGCGCTCTGCCGTCAGGAAGCATTGGATTCGTTGGCAGGATCATCACTCCATCCGGAGCCGGGTGGTGCGTGCCACGTCACTGCCCACCTCACCAAGCAGAGTGTCCTTCCACAGCATCAAACATTCTTCCAACCACTGACCTCTGACAGTCTGCAGAACCTGAACTCATCGTTTCACCTGTGATTGCACTCACCTGGGATCAGTGAATAAGGCCAGACCAGAGAATCAGGACTCAGATTTATGGATTCAATCAGACAAGGTCTGTCATTCAGGTTTCTTTGTGGCCACACCCCTTTCCTGTGGTCACATCAGGCAGCTGGACGATGTTCACGTTCTGGAATCAATACGTTTATTTATCTATGATACATGTGATTGATGATGTAACTGTCTATAGATTAGTATTATTAATCACCAGCTTTCTACTACTGTAAGAGCTAAACACACACACACACAGCATACAGGAACAGACCATTAGCTCTGTCACTATGAACATGGAATTAAACTGAGCATTATAATGAAGAGAGAGCTGGAACACATCTGGATCTGTGTCACGTGATCTGTAACTCTCCATTAGAAGGACCTGATCTTTATTTGTTGTAACTGTTGCTATGCACATTTTTAAATGCAAGGGGCCAGTGTACACAGGTTCTGGTAGATAGAGGTCAGTAGTACTAACAGTAACCATAGTAACCATAGTAACCACAATAACTATAGTATAGTTAGTATCTGTAGGGGAAACGCTCAGGTTGAAACACAAACTGCTCTTCCTTATTGTTGTATCTGTGTGTGTGTTTATGTGTATCTGACATTATCAGCTTGAGGAGCTTGATGTCTGATTTTAAGCTGTAACCTTTTGTAAAGATGAAATTTATGATGATGTCATTGTTGAGGAGCATTTCAGTTGTGCACCTGATCAGAAATAAACAGTTTATCAAACAAAATCGTTTTCTTCTCTGCAAACACAAATATTTTATTGTGGGTCAACTACAACTCCCAAAATGCATTTCACCACTATCTGAGTCATCACTTTGTCCTCCTGATGCCAGGTGGACTGGTCCTCATCATACCCAGCTGACCTCTGTCTACCTGTGGGTCCAGAGAGACCCAGATTGAAACAAAAGAGAAAAGTTAAGAAACAGATCAATCAGATTGATCAGATCAATTAGATCAGGTCTGATCATGGAATCACTGAAGTCTCCATGTTTCATCACTAAACAATCAATCAAGATCCAACGGAAACAACTTAGCCTCATACTAATGTAAAATATTAATATATTAATATTAATGAGTTGACAAACACAAACGAATGAATAATAATCCTTCTGATCGATCACCTGTCCAGGTGAACCAGACCACACTCATTTGAAAGAACTATTCATATATGATTATTACATCATACATTTGTTTATGTTTTGTTTATTTATTTATAATAATTATGACATCATCTGGGGTGGTCCCCTGATTAGAGCATGTCCATGTTGGCACGTCCCAAAGCAGTGGATCACTGGTTCGACTCCCAACTGAGATGATGTTTCTCTTCCCTGTCCAATAATGATGTCATCTTCCGTCATGAAGCGTTCTGTGTGGTCTTCCTCTCAGGACTGGACCCCAGTAAGCAGCCTGTGGTTTCCATAGTGACAAGGGTCAGGCGTGATTGGCTGTACAAGATTAATTTGACTGCACCTTTGACACTATTGCTGAATCTGATTCTGCTATTACACTGACTACATTACCCATCATTAATCAATAATCAATTCCTGCAGCTGGAAATCAGGTGTTGACACAGAAAGTGGCTCCAATGTCACAGTGACACCTGCTGGACACTGATCAAAAAGCTGGTTTGATAAGAGTTCATAAATTAATCACTGATTATTGATTATGATTGGTTTTCCAGTGAAGTTGTAAAACTGGAGATGAAGTCACACATGAAAACTATATCGCTAAACTCTGCTGATGTCACAGGCTGTGTGAACAACAAACAAGTTTTGTTCTCGCGCCTGTCTGTTTTACTAAGCAGTGATGCTGCGGGTTACCATGGTAACAGCAGCCTCCTCTCCCAGCATGCAGCAGCAGAGGAGCCGCCCCCCCTCACAGACCGGCAGCAGGGTGGAGTAGCAGACAGACGGACCGCAGCTTCAGCAGAACTCGGAGGTAAGACAGAGAACCAGCCGCAGAGTCACCTGTCTGTCCCATAGCCGTCCTTCCGTCCGTCCATCCGTCTTTCTCTCGCTTTCTCTCTCTGCCTGTCTCTGTCTGTCTGTCTCTCTCTCCCTGTCTCTCCTCTATGTCTCTCTGCCGCTCCTGTCTGCAGCCTCAGGCACCAGAGGCGGTATTTTCCGACTCCGCCAGGTTCACCACGTCAGCCTGTTAGCCCGTTGGCTACAGGAGCTCCAGAGTTCAGGGGTGGGGGGTGAACATGTCCACGGGTGATTGATTGACAGGTGGGGGAGACAGGAGAGTGATAGAAACGGACTTTACTGTTGCTGCATCATCATCAGCATCATGGAGGGCTTTGTTACTGAGCATGCGCACTGACTCCTCCTTTTGACCCCCACAGGAGTGACGATGGATGGCGAAACGGCCCCCCCCACTGAGAGCCCTGACCAGCAGGAGCAGGGCATGATGGAAGGTGGGTGTCGGCCTGAGGTCTGGTTTTAGTTTTTAGTTAAGATCTTGTGGAAAGTTCAGATCAGTTGGTGTGTGTGTGGTGGGGGGATGGGAGGGGTGGAGGGCACATTCAACAGGGAGACAGCTGATGGAAAAAAAAACTGTTCCTGAACCTGGTGGTTTTGGTCTGGAGGGTCCTGTAGGGCAGGAGTCTCTTACAAGGCAAGAGAATAAATGTGTGATGAAGATGATGAATGATGATGTGTGTGGCTGGCTGGAGTCCTTGCACATGTTCTTAGCTCTTCTGCGACGATGCTTCCTGTAGATGTCCCCTACAGCAGGGAGTGAGGCTCCAGTGATGCGCTGGGCAGTTTTCACCACCTTCTGCAGTGCCCTCCGGTCTGACACAGACCTCTTGGTGGTGAAAGAAGAAGTAGAAGTTCACCAGGAGCTGTGCCCCAGTAGAGCTTAATGCCCCTGGAAGAAGACATGATGAAGATGTAGATGTGATGAAGGTGAAGATGTAGATGTGATGAAGATGAAGATGTAGATGTGATGATGATGATTAAGATGTGATGATGATGAGATGATGAATGTGATGAAGATGAAGATGTAGAAGCAATGACGATGAAGACATAAATGTGATGAAGATGAAGATGTAGATGTGATGACAATGAAGATGTAGATGTGATGATGATGTGATGTGCTGGTGATGAAGATAAAGTCATGATGAAGATGTGATGACCTCAGGGTCTCGTCTCTATAATCAGACCAGAGTTTGATTTGTGGCCTGAATCCACAGACACCAGAAGTTTCCTTCTCTGCCTTGAGACTGCTGAGTCCGCTGATCTGTCACCACTTGGTGGCACCATGGCAACCATCACTAATTAGATCAGGCATGGAGAACCTATTCCACACAGGCCCGTTTGGCTGCAGGTTTTCTTTCCAACCAAGCAGCAGCACTGACTCATTCAATCAACTGATCTCAGTCTTGAGACAGTTGATTGGACAAACTGTGTGCTCTCGGTTGGTTGGAACAAAAATCTGCAGCTACACCGGCCCTCTGTGGAATAGGTTCCCCATGCCTGAATTAGATAAATCAGTGGAGGAGGAGGGGGTGATGTCACAGAGTTTCATACTGAAAATAAGAGCTGTAAATGTGTTGTCATGGTAACACACTGACAACAACAGCAACTGAGGAGAAGTGGAAGTCACATTAGATTCTGAGTGTGGCAGAGACCAGGACCAGGACCAGGACCTGTGTTCGCACATGAACCTCATTGTTCTGTCTTCATCCAGATTTTCATTTGTTCCCATCTGTGATGTCATGTCTCCTCCTCTTTTCTTCTTCTCTTTCTACAGAGAAAACAACTGGAGAGACAGTGAAGGTAACACACACACACACACACACACACACACACACACAATGATGATGAAGATTATATGATGAAGATGTTGATGTTTCAGACCTCCAAGTCAGCTGGAGGCTCCAGAGCAGCCAAGATGATCTCAGCCAAGAGCACAGGTACAAAACCAGCTGAAGCACTGAGACCAGTCTGCGAGTCACCTGTCTGTCCACCTGTTTGTTAACCTGCCTGTCAACGAGTTTGTCCACCTGTCTACCAACCTGTCTGTTAATCTGTTTGTCCACCTGTCTGCCAACCGGTCTGTTAACCTGTCTGTCAACCTGTCTGTCCACCTGTCTGCCAACCAGTTTGTCCACCTGTCTGTTAACCTGTCTGTTAACCTGTCAAGAGTCTGTAGATGGAGTCAGTCCAGGAAGTCGTTCTCCAGCCAGTCGCTCCTCCACTCCAAACAGAGATGTCAAAAAGGTCTGAACACCTGTCCACCTCCACACCTGTGTACCTGTCCACCTGATGACTTGTTGATGTTTATGCTGGTTCTGTTGTGGTCCTGCAGGTGGCCGTGGTCAGGACCCCTCCCAGGTCTCCTGGTCCAGCTCGTGGACGGACACCCCCTCTCACCTCCCACCCAATGCCTGACCTTAGCAATGTGAAGTCAAAGGTTGGATCCACTGAGAACCTGAAACACACACCTGGAGGGGGCAAGGTAACACAAACACACAAACATAGACACACACTTGAAACACAGATGCTTAACAGCTCAATCCTGTGTGTACCTGTTTGCAGGTTCAGATTGTTAACAAGAAGATGGATCTCAGTAACGTGGCATCGAAATGTGGCTCCAAAGGCAACATCCACCACAAACCAGGTAATACACACACACACACACACACACACACACACACACACACACACACTAACTGTGCTGTCTTGAACAGGTGGGGGGAAGGTGGAGATCAAATCGGAGAGGGTGGATTTTAAAGCAGTTCATTCTAAAGTGGGTTCTTTGGAGAATATCACCCATGTACCCGGAGGAGGCAAGAAGAAGGTACCTGACACACCTGAGACACCACACACCTGACACATCTGCTTATTTCTATGGATGCAAAGTAATAGTTCTATGTAATGACAAATATCACATTCATGTTGATATTTTACTTACCTGTCCATTTATGTGACATCATAAACTATGTCCTCTGACGTGAAGCTCCACAGGTGTTGATCTGTTTCTGTGTTGTCAGATTGAAAGTCAGAAACTAACCTTCAGAGAGCAGGCCAGAGCTCGAACTGACCACGGTGCTGACATCATCATCCAGTCAGACTCCTCCCCACGTCACCTTAGCAACACTTCCTCCCCTGGAAGCCTTAATGCTGCTGAAGCTCCGCCCCTTGACACCCTGGCTGACCAGGTGAACTACTGACCTGTTCAGACCAAAACCACAAAAATGAAACTACACACATTTACAAATGTCGTCCTCCCAACAGGTGTCAGCCTCTCTTGCCAAACAAGGCCTGTGATTGGACAAACCCTGTGCCTGAAGACTCCACCCACTCTGGTTCCAAGGAAACTGCCTGATCAAAGAAAGAAAAAAATGTTCTGCCTTTTTCCTAATGACATCTTCATCAAAAACATATTGGAGGGATTTTATAAAATTTTAAAAAACTTTAAACTTCAGTCATCAGCCAATCACAGCTCAGTCTCAATGGTGAGTCCACCAGGTGTTCACTTGTCACAGGATGATAAATGCACCTGTTGACTGTTTTTTCCAGAGTCACGGAGGAAAACTGTTTTAACTGCTAAGCTGGGGGTGCTGGGTGGTCAAGTGGTTAGAGAGCATGTCCCATGTTGGCATATGCCTGAAGTGCTGGTTCGACTCCTGACTCCCCCGTCTCTTTCCCTGCATTTCTGTCTCTCTACACTGTCCTATGAAATAAAGGCAAAAACATATTTAAAAACTGCTAAGCTGAAACTCCAGGCAGAAAGAAACTGTTAGCCTAGCTTAGCTCAAAGACTGAAACCAGGGAAATTGCGAGTCTAGCTTGGTGGTATTTATGCTTAGCTAGGCTAGCAGCCCCTCTGCTTCCAGTCTTTATGCTAAACTTGACTAAACACTGAATCAACTGCTTCACCAGACCAACAAAAATGAAACTAACAACGTTTTAGAGGTATTGATGAAGATTTATATTGACCTTAAAAAGCTCCAAGTGATACAAACACTGCAACAGAAAATGTTTACAGCTAATGTCAGAACAAAATGTACACACAGAAACAAATGTATCTAATCTATGAGATATCATCCTAAAGCGAGGTAAACCTGCTTTGAGCCCCACTCAAAATGTCTGCCATTGCAGCTGTTGTGTTCGCAAAATGCATTCTGGGATACTTCACTGCAACACAGCTCTCATCTTGGTGGATCCTTGACCAGTTGGGATCCTGGAGGTTGTAGGTTTAACAGGGGTCAGAGGTTAGGGCTCCACAAGTCCTTGTGGAGAGACTGATACATGATCTCATGTGACTCTGGTGGAAACAGAGAACATGCTAATGGCTAACCAGCTTGTTAGCATCTTTCATAAAATCCCTCCAATCACAGGAAGTTCTCTGACGCCACCTCTCTCAGCCAATCATCTCTTTTGTGTTTTTGAATGCTGATGTGCTGTAGGTTCCTGTAATGCTTCCCTTCCAGGCCCCCAATCCCATTACCAGCCTCTCCTTCACTGAAATACCCAGAATGCAGTTTGATACCAGGTGCCAAAACCATACTGTCTCTGCCTGTTGGCTGTTCAAGTGCTTTGTACCAATAAAGTTTCTCTTGGATCTGAGTTGTTGGATGTTAATTGTACTTGGGGGTCAGCTGGGGGGCACTCAACCAGGTGGACCTGGAGCAAAACCTGGTACAGGTGTGGACCATGATTGGTCACAACTACTGTCAGTGGGGGAAAGGGTCTGCACTTTAATAATGACATTAGGTCATATTGTCACTGACCTGAGGTCAGCTAAGGGCTGAACTACCAAGTGAGCTTTGTGGGCCAGTGAGGTGTGTTGAGTCTGAAGCCAGGCTTCCCTGTATCACAAAGGTGGCTCATTTTTAACCTGGCTACATCACCATGGTAACTTAATCTTGGCTCATGACCTGGTCCCGACCAGGTTATGTTCAAAGTTTCATCTTAAAATCAGCTATAAAAGTGCCGCTGTTTCACATTTTAACTCATTTGGAGCTGGCATCACGAGGGAGGGGGTTTTTATATTTCATACTGATCGAATGGCGTTTCCGGAACTTCTGTCTTAACGTCTCCGCCTACCGATGTTCAGCTGAGGGAAACACTCCATCTGCTCAACTGTTGAACCGAGCATCAGGAGGTCACTGAAAAAATTTGTGTGGACAAACTGTGTGTAACGTACAGGAAGCTACATGATGTAGAGGATCTGAGGGAGAACTCTGTGTGGTGAGAAACAAGCCTACTTATTGATCAGTTAAGTTAATCATTTCTTCTTGATGTGGCCATGAGTACATTCATTTCAATGTTAGGGCAGTGCTGCCCAAACACACATTGAATAGACCTTAACTACTATCACTGTTAAACAATGACAGTTGTTGCTCTAGTTGAAGTTGTTGAAGTGGATAAAGGCTCATATTTCAAAGCACAGTGTTGAGCAGTCACAGATGAAGAGCAACCTCCTCCTGTCAGTGCTGCTTCAGGCTGTGATCACAGTTCTCCATTCAAACAACCTGCTCCTCTGGGCTCACATCAGCAGCATCACATGAAGCCAAACACACAGAGTAAAGCTGAGAGCCACTGATGAGCTCTGCCAGGAGGACACAGTTCACTCTGACTGGTGCTGGAGCTGTGGTTGAGCCTGATCATGAACACAAAGCCTGGCTCCAGCCCACTGGTCTCAGATCAGTTGTTTATTAAGAATATCCAGAGGTTCAGGACATGATCGCACAGCAACAGGAAACACCTGACAGCTGACTGTCAACAACACATTTAGTAAACCGTCTGTGATCTGAACAGTATCAGAAACATCTGAGTTCCTTACGGTGACGGGGAACACATGTCACTGAAGCCATCAGCCAATCACAGAACAGCTCTGTCCTTGGGGAGCGGTCCATGCTGTAAGAGAAACACTGAGATGTTTTCAAGTCATGTGACATGGTGACATCCCTCACCACCACCGAAAGCCAAATGAAGCCTCACCATCGTTGATGAATGTGAGCATGATGTCACAGCAGCTCTGACATATATGACTGGCTGCACAGCAGGGGCTTCAATTAGCAGACTGAGACAGGAAATGGACAAACAGCAGTGGGCGGGGTTTACATGTTTTTATTGATTTATTTCCGTAACGATGATAAAAAGAACATAAAAAAACAGCTGTGATGTCAGAGGACAAGCTCAATGACATGAGGAAGAAGGCGGGGTTTAGGGTGGCAGCAGTCTGTTTTAGCCAATTGTGGGCAAGGAGATGACTGGGGCGGAGCTAAACTGAAGAGCTGTCTGTCAAAATGTTGCTTAGCAACAGCAGTCCTCCAGCCAATCAGGGCAAGGGATGTGACTTAAAGCAGGGTGCAGGTCTGAAAGGGGCGTGGTTAGAGGACATCATCACTCTCAGCAGTGTGGAGCTGCGTGTCGTCAGCGTCCGTCATGATGCTGCTGTCCTGACTGTCGTCCACCTCCGCTGCTGACAGGTGAGACAGAGGGATGGAGAGGAGGGGGGGGCATTATTGTCTCTAGATCATTCTTTTCCCAACATGAGATCTGATACTGATGTAAAGACCCTGTAGCTTCAACTCTGCTGTCATGTGACCCGGGCCCTGTTTCAGAGAGCAGGATCAGTGGAAACTCTGAGTAAGTGAAGCCTGAGATGAGGAGGGAGCCGGCTCAGCATAATGCTGAGTCAGTTGCTATGGCAACATGTGCTGTGGATCAAACCTGCTTCCTGGCAGGTTTCCTTCATCTAAGGCTGTGTCCGAAATCACTCACTACTCGCTATATATTGTGGACTATATAGTGAACATGCTATTTTATCGTGCTGTCCGAATGTTAAGTGAGAATTAATATACCCTATAAAGTGGACTCATTGTATCCCACAATTCACCGCAAATTGTAGTGAACAACCGATGGTCACTAACCAGGCAATATATCCCATAATGCACTGCGGTTGCAGATTGCTGTCATGATCATGGTTGGCGTTGATCTGAAACGTTTTAATGCGGGCTTACACTGCACAACTATTCGTCTGTTCACATCTCAAACTGCACGAGCTTCCCTCTTCAGTCGTACGTCTCTGATCAGTCTCAGACCCCCACTAATTGCACGTCGTTCTACGATTGCTCTCCACCACGATTACCCTTGCGATGCCGCTGAGATTTGTGCTGCTCTATAATTGCTCGATTGTAAACCTCAAATTGACATTGGTTCCTGATGTTGGTTCCTATAGATCAGGCATGTCCAAACTATTCCACAAAGGGCCGAGTGGCTGCAGGTTTTCTTTCCAACCAAGCAGCAGCACACCAGACGTGACTCATTTAATCAAGTGATCTCGGTCTTCAGACAGTCGATTGGTCAAACTGTGTGCTCTTGTTTGGTTGGAACAAAAACCTGCAGCCACACGGCCCCTTGCGGAATAGTTTGGACATGCCTGCTATAGATAATGGCTGACGAACGGCACGTCGCACTTTTTGTTTGTGCTTTTCTGTGCGCTGAAAAGGAAAAAGCCGCCAAGCGCAGACGGGCCAGAAGTGAATGGGCCTATTGGGCAACTCTACTGCAAACTCATATTATTATGAACAGTGAACACATCGATGTCAACAAAGCTGGAGCCACGTGAATATAGCTAGTCATATCCTACCAGGTAGATCAAGAGCTGACGCTATCGCTCTCCAGCTATTGTCCCTCATATTTGTGTCATGGTAGGAAGCAGCCGACACAACAAAGAGACATTCGTGCTCCCTCCATAGCTCCACCAGTCTCTCCTCTTTCTCTTCAGACAACTGGGTGCGCGAAGCGGGAGCTCGATCGCGACCTCTGGTTGTCATTTTGAGCTGTTTTTGATTTTGAACAGCGTGGAGACTTTTGGGGGCAAAAACTTGTCGTATGTGCAGGATCGTGACGTAGGACCCCATATATTGTCCATCACAACGAGAAACTTTCTAGCATGCTAGAAATTTGTCGGGAGGTCGGCGACTCGTCTTTAGGACATCGGGATGTGACGCAGAGCCTCACTAACTATGCATCCCGATAAAAGCTCACAACCCCGCGATCCTTCTACAATTATGCAAATTAGGCTGCGACTCGTCTGGGACAACAAAATCGTCACAAATTGTACAATGTAAGCCCGCCTTTAATTATGCGACGTAATAAGGTAATTAACAGCACGGCAGAGTAGTGTCTGAAAGTGTCTTTTCATTTTATCAGTGAGCTCAGTATATATTCCTCCATATAGAATTCACTCTATAGTGAGTAGGGAGCATTGAATGAGTGAGTGATTTCGGACACAACCTAAGGATGAGGCTGATGGCCCGCTGAGCCTGGAGCAGGAAGGAGAGACTTCGTGTCCTTTTGTGAAGGAAGTGGTGGACGTGGAGGTGAAACTGATTCAGAGTCAGTTGAAGAGCAGATCATTACAGTATGGAGTCTGTTTGATGGTCTGTTGCTCCTGGAGGATTTATTACCTCTATTTGACGACACAGTCTATAAATGACCTGAACATTTATTGTTACACATCGTGGATATTCTTTATCATCAGGGCAGATTTTGTTTTTACGTCACTGGATTCCTTACCGACAGCAGCTCTTTTTTGAACATCAGAGACAGCGAACACATCATCAAGACAGCGACTCATGGGCCGTATGAAGGCTGTTATAAGAGCTGCAGGTTTTCATGTGGGACAGTGTGAGCAGCAGGAGTTCAACATTATAACATCAGAGATCAGCTCTGAGGCCACACATCACACAACCACAGATCTATAGGCCCGATCAGTGATTAGTCCTGACATGGAATCGAACACGGAGCGTCAGCCTGCAGGACACCTGCTCTATCAGGTGAGCTACACAACAACACCTGTTCTAGTCACTGAGTAAAGTCAGAGAACACACTCTGCTCTCTTTGTTCCACACCGTCTCACCTGGTTTCAGCTGAGTTAGATGTGATAATGTGTCACACGCCGTCACCACAGGATCCAGTTGGTTAGAGTGAAATAAGAGGCTCTGTGTCTGACTGTCTGTCACTGTCAATTGTCTCATCTGTTTCCACTGATGATGCTCCCTGCGCTCACGGTGCATGCGCCTCCCTCAGGCTCAACATACTCAGTTTATTGAGCCTGCTTTCTGAAACAGGGCCCTGATGTCACAGGTGTGTGTGTAGGTGTGCGTGTGTGTACCTTCGTCCTCCGGCAGGTATCTCTTGTCAATAGCCTCTTTGATCTGGTTGTTCGCACCTTTAGGATCCAGGTCCATGGCCCAGCTGAAGTTCATCAAAGCCAGGTGAGTCTGACCCAGCTTCTTGTACACCTGGGGTGGGGGGGCAGGTGACACGGGGGAGGGGGGTGTTAGTCAGACAGACAGGTTAAGGTTTAACCCCTTCATCACTGCCACTGTACAGGTGTGGATCAGCTGTTTGTTACCTTTCCTATCAGGAAGTAAACCAGAGACTCTTTGGGAACAATCTGCTTCAGCTCCTCCAACTCCTGAAGAGCTGCCTGCAGACAGACAGATAGAGTGAGACAGGTGAGAGAGACAGAGTAAGGGAGGCCTCATACTTGGGTTCAACAGATGAACTAATCAGTGCAGTAGTACTGATCACCTTGTACTTGTCGTTGGCAAACAGTATCGATGCTCGATGGAACTTGCAGAGTGGGTTTTTGGGGTCGATGCCGATCGCCCTGTTCAGGGTCTCTAACGCTGCATCAGACTTCTTCAACGCATGCTGCACCTGTACACACACACACAGTTATAAATGGGGTGGGGGGTGGGGGGGTTGTTTTGTGCTAACAGAGCAGTTGTTAAGAGCGGAGGATGCTACATGCTAACGTACCACTCCGATGTGGCACAGCAGCACAGAGCTCTGGGGGTTGATGCTCAGAGCTTTCTTGAAGTGGATTTCTGCCAGATTAAACTTCTCCTGTTTGTAGTAAATCATCCCCAGGCCGTACCTGAACACAACACACACACACACACACTAAATTTCATTTCATTTACACTCATTTGCCAATTAGGATCTACCCAGTGTTGGTGTGGTGTTCCTAATAAAGTGCTTGCTGATGTGTGTATCATATGTGCACTATGATGGTTACCATGGTGACCATACCATGCGTTGTAGTGTCGGTTGTTGACTCTGATGGCGTTGCGAAAGCAGGCGAGTGCTCGGTCCAACTCCTCTGTCAGAACAAACTCATGACCCAACAGGGTGTAGGCATACGCAAAGCTGGGGTCCACCTGTGAGACAGAGACAGACAGTTGGACAGGTATACTGTGTCAGAGACTAGACCAGTGCAAGTCAAGAGCCAGTAACTATGGCAACACTAAAAAAGTGACCGCAGCTCACCTGTATGGCCCTCTGGAAGAACTTAATGGCAATATCATGCTCCCTCTGCAGACTGAAGCAGTTTCCTGCTACACACCAGGCCTGCAGACAGACAGGTGGTCAGAGACAGACAGACAGGTGATCAGACAGAGCCAGACAGACAGGTGGTCAGAGACAGACAGACAGGTGATCAGACAGAGGCAGACAGACAGGTGGTCAGAGACAGACAGACAGGTGATCAGACAGAGGCAGACAGGTGATCAGACAGAGGCAGACAGACAGGTGATCAGACAGAGGCAGACAGACAGGTGATCAGACAGAGGCAGACAGACAGGTGGTCAGAGACAGACAGACAGGTGATCAGACAGAGGCAGACAGGTGATCAGACAGAGGCAGACAGACAGGTGATCAGACAGAGGCAGACAGACAGGTGATCAGAGACAGACAGACAGGTGATCAGACAGAGGCAGACAGACAGGTGGTCAGACAGAGACAGACAGAGAGCTGATCAGTGAGACAGGTCTAACCTCAGGACAGTTCTTGTCCATGTCGGTCAGGTCTTTCGACAGGGCGGACAGAGCCACGTCTTTCTGCAGGTGCCACAGTGTGGTGGAGTAGATCTCCATCCCCTCCACTCTGTACGACTCGATCCTGCGAACCTCACTGAACAGACGCTCCGCCTGCAACACACCAGCAACACTTAACCTGAGTGACAGGTGAGTCACTGAGTTAGACAAGTGAGTTACCTGAGTGACAGGTGAGTTACCTGAGTGTACTCAGCCAGTTCAAAGTAGGCTCTGCCGATGTGAGTGAGGACCCAGCCTGTGTTGTAGTGCTGAGGGGGGAGGGAGGTCAGGATGTTGATGGCTTCTCTGCAGTTATAAGAGCACAGTGCCTGGTAGCCACGCCCCAGTTCCCGCAGCAATGCCATGACGCTGTCTACACACACACACACACACACACACACACACACACACACACACACACACACAGCTGTCAGATGTTGGTCAGTGCAGATGGAGCTGACATCACATGAGGACCAGCTGCAGTGACGCAGACATTGGTTCAGAATTGGCCTGCACGATATCAGCAAAATGTCCGATGTGCGATGACACTGTTCATTATTGCGACGACGATATGACTTGCAATACATTAGCAAACATTCAGGTGTGCATATTAACCATACAGTTCCTGTGTCTCTTTGTGGAAATGACTCAATACACTATAGTACATATGCCAGGCCTGTGGTGGCGCTGGAACACTGCCACACAAATACACTACAAACAGAGAAGAAGAGTAGAAAGCTTACATGCTGTAAACAAATTACAAACATTATAAGTCAAAGTTGACCAAACAGGATAAGTACAAGTTTGCCGATTAATGCAGCGTGTGTGCTTTTCAGGCCGCCGTTGTTGTGACATTACTATACAACTAGCGGCATAGCTCAGATTACAGGTATGACATGAGCCTGTAAATAAAACCTATGGCCCTTTTCCACTAGTGGGACTCGGCTCGACTCGCCACAGCTCTACTCGGTTTTTCTGCTTTTCCACTAGCACTTAGTACCTGGTACTTTTTTGGTAATTCCTCAGCCTGGGTTCCAAACGAGTTGAGGTGAGGGTTAAAAAAATGCATTTTCGGTTTTTGGCCGAAAGACTTTAATCACCAAAACAACACGGCCGAAACAGGATGTTGTAATGACGCAAGCAAAAACCTGCCGAAAATGCAGAGATCGGAGTCCAGGCAGCCATCCAATACCACGTTTACCAGTTAGCTCCGTTAGCACGGCTACAGTCCAACTCTGGAGCGATCCCTTTATAAAATGAAATGAGCAGCGCTACAAATAACCCGCGTGCTTGTGTACAGGGTATGTGTGTCTCTGATGACGCTCTGTCAGTGGTGCAGTGTTTGGAAAACAAATGTGTGTACGAGCTGAAAACTGAAACAACGTATCACTGTAAACAGCCAGTATGTGTGAAAACATGCTGTAGCTGCACTTAAGTTTATGTTTATATTTATATAACATTTAATTTTACAATCTATCAGCAGCAAGTAATAGGCCGGCAGTCATAGGCTTGTAAGTTACTATTAGGGCTGCAGGTATTGATTATTTTTGTAATTGATTATCCAATCAATTATTTCATCGATTAATCGAGTCATCTAATGGGTGTTTTGCCTTATTAAATTGCTATATTAAGTTTTCCTCCGCCTGCTGCGTGGAGGAATACCCAAACAGCTGATAGATGAATTGATCCAGCGCGTCGCGGAGCCTGAACTATCCCTTTAAAAGGACGTGTTTGCAAATGTACAATCAATAATTGTGATCTACTGATCTGCTGACTAAATATAATATCTGTATAATATTTATGCATCTTAATGTCAGGGACGTCATAACCAGCCATAAATATCGACTCACGCCACGGGCCAAAACTCACGTTCTTAACTAGTCGTTACAAATAACTAATCACTGTACGTTCTCACTAGTGGTCATCTCCATTAGCGAACACTTGTTTGACATCACAGTGTGCGACCGTAAACACTAATGGAGACTTGTTGATGTGACCAACTGACGGAGTTGCTGTTATGGAAGACCTTGCCAAAATACTGGTGCTATTTAGCAACTTATCAGCACTTTGTGTGTGTCTCATACAACTACTCAACCACATCCAGCACCAGAGGCGTCAGCGTGATCTATTAAGGAGACTGCCCCTGCTGCATTCCCCAACATACAGACACCGACAACGCACCCACCCACGGAGGCTCTGGATGAGCCTAGGTCAGACCTCTAGTTTGTGGGACAACTTTGAAAATGAAGTTGTTGTGGCCTTCCTGTTAGGAGTGCTATCGCCACCTACTGCTTTGGCATGTGCATGACATTGCTTGAGGTGAATTTTGCGGTTTCATGTGGACAGAGATATTTTTTTTCAAACTGTTGGTGTGGACGGGGATTTTTTTTTAACCCGAGGCCAAAAAAGTTCAGTTTCAAAAATACCTGTGTTTGTGTGGACTAGGCTTGAGTCGAGTTGAGCCAAGTAGAGCTGTAACTCTGTAGTGGCGACCTTTGCGATGTGTTTATCATGCATGCTGACATCGCGATGACAATGAAAATACGATTAATCGTGCAGCCCTGGTTCAGAGACACCTTGTTTTTCGACACATACCTATGGGACAGAGTCTCCTGTTACCTGTCCTGGGTGTGTCCAGGAAAGGTAACAGTGGTCAGAGTCTCCTTTTACCTGCAGCAGCTCTCTGGTACTGGGGGATCTTGGTGTCTGGAAGACTCAGACTGGGATCCAGTCTCAGGATGTCCAGGCTCTCGTTCAGGTTGCTGCTGTTTGACGTCTTTGCTGATTTACATTTAGTCTTCCTGTTGGGGATCTTTGTAGGAAACTTCATCTTCAACTTCTTGCTGTTCTCCTGCAGACAGAGGACAGGGTCAAAATACTGCAGTACTTTACATGACGGTACTACAACACTGCTGTTTTACTGCAGTACATAGTACACAGTATACAGTACCAGGGCTTAAAGCAAGAAAAATTTGTGTGGGACATTGCGTAAGACCCCAGTGTGTGTCTATGAGCTGTATGTAGACAGAAGCGGTGTAAAAAAGGAGCAGCAGCTAAATCAGACATAATTACTATTTATAAAACAGCTGCTACGATAAAACGGCGCATGCCAAAACAGCGCTATGCCGGAAATCCGGCACCATGCCGGAGAACTTAAAGCCCTGCAGTACACAGTACCTTGGCAGTAGAGCTGGCACTAGTAAACAGTCTGGAGCTTCTTCTGGGCTGAACGTTTGGAGGACCAGACATACTGGGACTGAGGACCTGAGGGGAGCCACTGAGAGACAGACAAGTCCCAGAGAGAGACAGGTGACACAGACAGGTCATTGGACTATAATAGGTGCGTTTACTTTATGTGGCACTGCCTTAACATGATGCATGCTGGGTAGAAATTGTATCCAGTGTCCAAAGCCCCGAGATTGGTTATGATAGTTACCTGGTGTGAGGTGCAGAGGTCTGTGATTGGTTAAAGGGAATAGGGAGAACGTCTCTGCTGTTTCCACTCTGACTGAAGACTGACTTTGACTGACTGATCCTGGAGACAGACTGAGACAGAGACAGACAGGTGAGCAGACAGACAATAAAACTGAAAACCTGTGTGTGTGTGTAAGGTGTGCACCTTCTTGCTGGGAGCTGTAGTCTGTGTTTCCATGGTAGCTGAATAATTCTGTAGATATGTGGGGTCTCCTGGGCTGGGCTCCAGGGGCAGGATTCCAAAACTGCACACAGACACTCAGAGTCAGACACCTCCACCTGGGCAGATGAACTCTGATGACTCACCTGTAAAGATTTGGTTCCATCACTCACCTGGGTGTCAGGGGACTGAGTGCAGCAGGTCCTCCCAGTAAACTCCTCCCACTCTTGGGCTTGTTCTGTTTAGCCAGTAAGGAGCCAGCTGAGGCCATGGAAACCGTGTTACCCAGTAAGGAGCCAGTCTCAGGGGAAATGAGGGAGGAGTCAATGTAGGAAACTGACAAATCAGACGCTAGCTTTCCGTTCGATGACTCCAGATTCAAACGGTTCAGCTCCTGTAAAATAGTGACACGTTAGCCGTGACGACCACATTAGCGGACTGCACTGCAGGTGTGTTTGACTTGTGTACCAGCGTATCCTGTGGTGTCTCCATTAGCGCGGTGTCTAGGCGGTGGGAGGGATTCTGGGCAGGGCTAACAGATGGAGGGGGCAGGGCTATAGAGGAGTTCTGTAATGAGGACAACTTGAAGACCTGATCTGGATCTGGTTTCTCTCCTGAAAACACATAGAGCACATTGGTCACAAGTCATGATATTACACAATCACAGGTAAGGCAAGGTGTGTGGGTTACCTAGGTGACAGAGGCTCTGGAAGGGCGACCAGAGGAACGGATTCAGAGTTAAACTTCTCTGGAAACACTCTGCACCTTTAGCAACACGATCTGTCTTGCTGCTCAGAGAGAGAGAGAGGTTGGGGGGGGGGGGGGGGTCATATGTTAGTAGGCTGAACACCACCACCTATTTAAGTAACACCATGTCGTTTCATGGCCTTAAAACGTTTCTAAACTCATTCAAGTGGTAGAAAAACGGTTAATAGGATGAATTGTGCAGCCGCTGCAGCCTGAGTGGGGTCACGCTGGTACCGGTGCTGATGCTGCTGCCGATACCAAGCAAAGAGGGTTTTGTGTGTTGCTGGAGCTCTGGAGGGGAGGCTGGCCAACTGTGCGGCCCAACACAGGGCATTCGTGTGTGGGTGAGAGGAGCAGGGAGACTGGGCTTGAGCTCGGACTCTGGAGCTTGGCAGAGCTGTGGTGTACCAGGACCACGGTGGCCCTGTGTTCCTACCTGATCAGGAAAGTTACAGAGTGCAGTTGCAGCCGGCACGACCCCGCTCGACCCCATTCATCTTATTAAATGTTTTTTTACCACTTCAGTGAGTTTAGAAACATTTTAAGGTTGAAAAATGACGCTGTGTTGCTTTAACAGCAGACTCAGTAAACTGGTTTGTTACCAGTAGATATGTCCCAGTAATGACAGTGTATAGGAGGCGGAGTCTCCAAACTCTGTGATGATGTCATCTTGACTCTTCTGTTTGTTCAGCACTCCACCAATTAAAACCTGTTCTCCCTCAGCAAGTCTGGGGGGGTTAGAAAGAGAGACAGGCAGAGAAATTAGTAATAAAATAACTTTTATTTTGAAGGGGTCATGTGAAGGTGTGTGTGTGTTTTTGTTCTTACTTGCTGAGTTCCACGCAGCACTTTGCCAGCAGGAATCGAACCTGTGGAGTGGAACAGCTGTGCGCCTTTAGCAGCCGGTATGCTTTGTATGGCTTCCCCGAGCGGTAATAACAGGTAGCCAACAGGTAGAGAGCCTCCTCTGACCTCACTAACAGACAGACAGACAGGTGATCAGACAGACAGGACAGGTAGAGAGCCTCCTCCAACTCACTGACAAACAGACAGGTGATCAGACAGACAGGTGTTACCTTCAGCATAGAGTCTCTCAGCGAGGAACACAGCGTCCAGGTAGGCGTAGTGGTTCAGAGCCTGCCATACTGCAGCCTGGTCAGAGACACAGTGACATCACCAGGTAAGTTGTGATGTAAAAGGTGCCCTGTGGGGCTGTGGCTCATGCCACTGGCAGTGACAGTAATTACACAAACACTGTTGAAACCCTGAACAGAAACCTTTTCACGCTTCCCAGGTTTCCCTGCCACAGGCTCCACCCACATTTGAGTCTGACCTGTCTCCTTTCATGTGACCAAAGTCATGACTCCACCATAGTCCTGCTGCTCTGTTGCCACGGTTACTACGTCTGACACCATTATTCTGTCTGCATGTACATTGCAAACATTTAACAACACAAGCAGCTGAGAGAGAGCTACACTGAACAACACACTGACGACTATGACATGCAAACAGTTCACATGTGAGTATTTTGACAGCCATCACAGTCATTACAGGTTTTTCATATTAAAGGAGCTGTAGCATTTCAGTGGACCCCTTCACTTCAAGGGGTGATAATCAATCAAAAGACAGCAAAGAAAGGTGGATGAAAATGAATGCATTCAGTAAGTGAACTCAGAGCAGAAAACACCCACATTGTTGAGAATCATTTTATGAATATTGAATGTTTACATGAAATTAACAGGTGTTCTAGCAGGTGGCCTTTCTGCATCTGATGTCAAACTCACTAAGCTGCTTTCTACTCCAGCTTCTTCACATGGTTCACACAAGAGGAATCTCCTCACTAGTGAACACACTGGTGAAAATAAGAGATGCAGTCTCCACATCATCCCTGCATCCCTCCCATGAATTGACTTGACTGCTGATTCTTCAGGGGCCTCAATCACTATAGTCACGTTCACGCTTCAGGACTAGTTGACTGAACCTTGAAAAAATACAGCGAATCCAATATCATCTGTCCCCGCGCAATGTGACGCCGTCTAAACACGAAATCACCGAGACGTTATTTGCGCAAATGGTGTGACATATTATTTTACTGTGATATGCTGTGGTCATGAGGTCACAAACAGCCCTGTGACGTAAAGTTCAACCAATGCTTAAACCCACAGGACACTATCAGACTGAATTACAGTCTGGCCGACTGTGATTATCATGGCAGCTAACCAGCTGATAGCCAATGTTGTTCTTGTTAACCGGCAGCTAGCTGACGTTAGCTAGCTGTGGCGACAAGAGGGATAGTCGCTGCTCGCGAATAACAGCTGACGGCTGTGGTTGGTTTGTGGTCAGACATTAAATTCAAACAGAACAAACCCAGACGAAGCCCTTTGTGTTTAGCTGTAAAGTTTTAAACTGAATTCTGCAGAATAAAAGTGCTCAGCTACACACGGAGTTAGCCGGCTAACAGAACTCCACTGTTAGCATTAGCAGCGTTATTAATACAAAACTCCGTTTGAGTTTTCACTGTTTCGCATTGTCCTGGTCATCAGCGTTAACAGAGCTCTTTCTCGGACATTTTGGTGATTAATACAGTCGACTGATCAACCTGACCGACATTTACTCAACCAGCTCCGACTAGTGATGGTAAAATCTGAACTTTTAACAACTGTTGGCGCTGCTGCTGCCGCCCTCGGTGCTGCGTTTAGACCTCGTCCAGACTGCAGCACAATGAGACCAACATGCGAAATTACTGTTGTATTATCGTTCATGTTAAGAACATGTTCCCTGTTGCAGGTTTGCCGAAGGGGCGAGCAGTACCGAAGAAGTCATAAATGGTCGTGAAATCGGTCCAGCTCTCTGTGTTTTTAAAGCGACACCGACGAAAAGCACAATTAGACATGTTTTAAAAGGAGTCTGGCATGAGCGATGCGAACTTCAACCAAGCTCCAGACGTTAGCTTACGAATTAGCATTACGTTCAAGTCTTGCTCCAAACGGCCACGGACCTGACCAAACCTGAGTGTAATGGCTGGGTTTTTAAGAGCATCAATACCGACAAAACGCAGCGTGCTGCTTGTAGCGGGCTGCGGGGCCTGAGGCAGGCTACGATCTCACACCGCGGACTGGACCAGCCAATAAGGCCGGCACGAAGAAGGCAACATGGGCTTCAGAAATACTCGGTTATTCCCTCATGACAACGAGCTAAAGATGTGTTTTTACCTGGACAGGTTCCTGCAGCACCGTCATACCGGTCGGAGACTCCGTATATCTGTTCCTGTCGTCTGTTCTCCTTATTTTCTCTCGGCGCCTGCTTCACTTGAATCCCCTGAAGAAGCTGCAGCCGAAAATTTGAACACACCGACCGTTAACAACCGAATTCAGTCGAACATTGCCGAGATGGGTAGAACGTCGAGGCGAAAAGTAACGACTGTCAACGAAAAGAACCGAAACGACCGCGCCCTCTGCTGGTGAGGTTGGTGTAAGGCAGGCTGGGTTTGTGGGAAGTACAATTTGTCGCCCCTAAGTGGCCATAAATGATATTACATAAATAAAAAATAAGTACACACGAAATATCGACAATTTAAAACATTCATGAGTAAACATGAATAGATTAAATTATCAAATCTGTGAATAAATCAAATAATTGTGTTTTAAAGGTCGTATTACTAATAATTAGGAATAATTAGGAATAATTACTAATAATAATAATATTGTTTCTCCTTTTTTGTTGACATATTGTGATACTTTTTCTAATTACTTTCTGTCTATCTGTCTTTCCTGTACTTGAGCTGTGGTAACACACTAATTTCCCCGTTGTGGGATCAATAAAGTACTGTCTTATCTTATCTTATCGTATCTTAATCTTACGGCTTTATAGGAAGATCTATTTACTATCAGAGATCCATAATTAAATTCTTTCTTATTTGTGGTGTATTAGTGTTTTTGTTTTTGAGTCGAGGTGTTTCCTGAAGAACGCTTATTAATCTTGTCAATTGTTTTATTTATTATATTTACCTTGGATGTCTGAATGTTTTTACTTGCCATGAGTAGATGCTAAACTGCCTTTCTGTCTTTGTTTTATAACAATGACAATGAAAAGTGGTGAGGAAGGTAGGGGTCTTAGAGAAGAGGAGGAAATAAATCTGATCAGAAAGAAGGAACAGTGAGGACCCAGCTGAATGACCACACTTTATTTCACAAGTTGACAGTATAACATCACTATGACATCATTTCATCTCAGCATCAGTTTGGAAAGAGGAACACAAATGCTAATATAGGAGTGTAGATTAATAACACCCAGGATCACCAGTGACAGGCCTGGCTGTTAGCAGGTGGGGCTACAGGGTGCAATTAGCTTCTGTAGAGAGACGACATTTAGCCACCGTCAGGTACGTCTCCACCTGCAGAAACAGATGTCATCATCACATCAGAGCCTCTCCCCTACACACACACACACACACACACACACACACACACACACACACAGTCCCACCTTGTGCATGTCCTTCTTGAAGCAGGCCAGCAGTTCATAACTTCGTCTCTGCAGCTCGTCGCCTCCCTGAGTCTGAAAGAAGTTTCCAAAGGGAGCCAGTGGTAGGGTGGAGCTGTCAGAGAACACCTCTGCTCCTTCCTGATTGGTCTGCAGGGTCAGGTGGTTAGTCAGGCAGCTGTCCTAATTGGTGAGATGAGCTTGGTAGGTTTATGTATGTGTTCTCACCGTGATCAGCATTTGGATTCCTGCCCTCAGATCAGCCAGTCTGGATGAAATTTGACTCCTCTCAGCCAGACCTCCAGGCAGGAAGTGAATGGAGATCTCCCAGGACTCCACCAATTGTTTAGAAATCAATAACAGCTTCAGAACCTAGATTCAGTCAATCAAGAGGACATCAAGAATAAATCAATAGCTAATAGTTTTAGAACTTAGAATCAATCAATCAATCAATCAATCAATCAATCAATCAATAGGGCATCAAGAAGCATGTGTTTCTGGTTTCAATAGAAGCCAAAGAACCTGAGATGCTCGACACACAGAAAAGCATCATTCAGAACCTTCAGACCTTGTGACCAAATGATTAAGACCTCGGTACAATCTCTGAGTGGTTGGGTAGAATAGTCCAGAGACCAGAACACTGAATCGAACCAAGTGAAGGCAGCTGACTAAATGGAGCAGTGAGAACCCACCCAACGTAGTTTGGACCAAACAACATCCTGTGAGGGAGGACTGTACTCACGGAGCTGCGCTGCGTCTCATGCTTGTCGATGGGGCTGATGATGTAATCCGAGTTACAAAAATCCTGCAGGAAGATTTTGTTGAGCTGCCGCTGGTCGTCACTCTGTAGAGAACTCTCCTGATGAAGACAACACACAAGTAAACAGTCAGGTACACACAGGGAAACAACACACAGGTACACAGTGGGACAGACAGTGGGACACAAGGAAATTAGGATGCAGCTGGACACTTACAAAGTTGGCAAAAAGTCTCTGAGCTCTCAGGTGCAGGTGGTGGATCCTGCTGACAGCCATGGAGAACAGATTGTCTGGGATTGGCTGAGAGGAGACGCCCAGAGACAGGACGGACAGAAGGAGAACGACTGAGAGACAGACAGGTGAAGGGTTATCATTACAGCTTTATGTTCATTAGAACTGATTGATTAATGATTGATTTCATTTCTATAGGTGTTTATACTGTGATTGAGTCCAGACGGAAAAAGAGAGACAGAGATGGACAAAGGGACAGGAAACTCCTTGATGCACAAGGACATCAACATGTTTAATCTAGAACACAATGAAATAAATATGAACATGAAAATAAAAAACGTCAAGTCTCACCTCGGTCCAACATGGCTGATTAGGAGTTAATTCAGGTCCAGGTTCAGGTTCAACTGAGCTCAGTTCTGTGTTTTGTGGTTTTATAGCAGAAAATGTGTTGATTAAATTCATCGACAGAAACATGAACCAAACAAACAACCACTGTGTGTGTGTGTTAATAATATTCATAGAACATTAAAGAAGTGAAAACATGACGACAAATTGATGGAAACAGAAAACACGCACACACATATGCCTGAACATATATGTATATATTGATAACACGCACTGCTCAACACTTCAATCGCCCAAAGTGACTTAAGAACAGTGGGTGTAAACTAAAACCATCGACCAACTGGTTCACAACCACGACCAACATCGCAGAGAAACAGTGACATCACAGTCTGATCACTTAGGATGAATTTCATCAATGTGGCATGGGAGCTGCCTACAAACTGTGGCCACATGAGGCCAGCTAACATTGTGCACCAGGAGGAACCAGGAAAAAACAGGGCCACTGCACCAGTGTGAGCTACGGTTTTCATCCTGGTAGTTGACAGTGCTCAGGACACCATTGGCTGTGACCTGGAGTCTGTGTGACTGTCCACGGAGACATCTCACCAGAAAATCACTGACCCACCACTATTCTGGGCACATGGAGGTTGTAGCGGGCAGCACAACGGCCTCCATCTCCAGACTCTGTCACTGGTGAGGAATGTGCAGCAGGTTCCTCCTCAAACAGAGGAGCTAGGGACACAGGAAACCTTTTTGTGACCACATGTATGGATGTGACCTCCAGGAGGAGCTGGGCGACGTGCAGCTGGCTGGATGTTGTGTGACCAGGTGTAAACATGGTGTAAACATGATGTAAACATGGTGTTAATATGATGTAAATATGATGTGAACATGTAACGTGTGGAACCTGCTGTTAGAAACAGATGTTTGATATTTTGGACTCAGATGTGTGAATTTATTCACAGCTGATCTGAGGTCAGTCGTTTGACAGTGACATCACAGGAAGCTGAATAAAGTCAGCAACATCTGATCTATAGAAGCTCATTTATTAATAAACATTCATCCTGTAAAACAACAACAAAAAACCTGCTGTGTACAAGGTTCAAGGTGTGTGTGACAGATCCATGTGTGTTTTGATTATTGATGAGTGTGTGTGAGACCTTCTCACTGTTTGTATGAATATTCACCGTCCACCAGCAGAAAGAAACTCATTCATATTAAACACCATCATCTTGTCCTAATGGTAATAATCACACACACGCACATGCATACACGCACGCATGCACGCACACACACACACACACACACACACACACACACACACACACACACACACACACACACACTACTTTCAGTCTGCTACTCCTGGTACCATGGGAACCATGTGTGCTAGGGTTGAACCCTGAGGGCTTAAGTCTCATTTCTGCTCAGGGTTAATAATAATTATTTAAATGTAATTAATGTTATTGTTATGGGTTGTTTGAGGTATTCACCTGGTTGGAGCAGAACATTTGGAGCTGTTATAGTGTTTGTCCAGCAGAGGGCGACACAGCTCGTCACAGTGTACAAGGAATATTCTTAAATGCTTCTGTACAGTGTCTAATATGTAATAGAACTGCAAGAGCATTATAGCAGTGGTGCATTTATATAACCTTTTCAAGGATTGTGAGTTACACTGATGATGTCACTGAACACAGGTCTCTCAGAAACACACGGAGGACATTCTGTGATGATCGCTGTTGACTGCTGTAATTAATGATGGTCATTAAAGGACCTGTTGACAACATGTCATTGATCTATGATTGGATGATCATCATGGTCACATGATAACCCTAACCCTCTCATGAACCTCCTCATGACCTCTTCATGAACCTCAGGAACTGCTGCTGAAACATCTTTTCCACTTTTTCATCAGTGAATCAGTGATCAACACTGTGGTCTGTTTCAAAAAGTTTGATGTGTCTGTGCTCAGTCATCCTGGTTTAACAAATGTGCAGTGTACTAAACCAGGATTCATTGATGAGGCAAATTCAAGCCTGAATAAACAACAACAAATGTTTTTCAGTTTGAACCTTTAATTACATCAGCCGCATCACATGACCATAGTCAAACCAATGACAGGAGGTGAAGTCTCTGAGTAACAGAAGTAATAAATAAGTAACTTTGTGCTGAACATCAGATGTGAAACTTGTCACTGACCTGAGTGATAGGCCTTGTCCACACAGAAACCGAGCTTCACCCAAAACTACAGCATCATTTCCAGAAATATCTGAGTACACACAGATCCACTGAAAACAACTCAAAACGCTGTTGTACATACTCCAGGCCTGTGTGGCGCTGTAACGCCAACACACATAAACACCAAAAACAGAGAAGACGGAAAGCTTCCCCACTGCATTCAAACTCCTCATGGTAAGTGGATGAAGTGCTGACTGCGAGTCATATCAGTGTAAATATGACAATTGGTGATGATTTAACAGGCTGTTTCTGCCGCAGTGTCTGAGCAGTTGGACATTGTTGTTATGTTACGTCCATAGACTGTATACCTCCAGTGGTGTGGCTCAGGTTACAGGTAAGAGCAGTAGGGGGTATAACATCACCGTTACACAAAAGATCTGTTTTGGTCGTCCAGATGAAAATGCTGGGGTGGTGTTTTGTTAGTTTTGATTTTCCTACTCTAGGACCTGTTTCCAAAAAATACCGTTTTCGACCCCCCCTCGCCCCAAAAAATACACTGTTTCAGTTGCTGAGACAGTAAAAAACTTATGCGGATTCACTGAACCCCGAATCCATGTGGATGAGCTCATAGTGAGACGAGGTTGTTACACATTGTCACATTAGAAACCAACTCATCACTGACACAGACTCAGTCAGAGGTCAGAGGTCACAGTAAACCACACCACAAAAAGTCCAGTGACACCGAGGTCATGTGATAATGTCGCTGAGGTCATGTGACTGTAGTGTAATGTCAGGATCAGAAACTTGTTTATTTTCTGTAACAATGAAAACACAGTGGAAGAATGTTGGCTGTCAGTGGAGGGATCCTGTGTGAAAGCAACTTCAGTCTGCAGCTTTATGTGAAGTAAAGAAACAACAGAGAGCTAAAAGCTACAAACCAACTTCATCCAAAACAAACATGAAAGAAACAAGAAGAAGAGTAGATGGGGTGGAAATGGGGATGGGGGGTTGTTTCCAACTTCCAATACATTAGACTGAACCACCTCTGACTGGCTGTTGTCTGGTTCATCCTAAGCTCCTATTAGGCAGTTGACTGCACCATCACAGCAGTACACACTGAACTGACCAATCAGTGAAGATGATCATGTTAGATCAACCATCACATGTTCAGATGCTGCCCTGTGATTGGTTGCAGTGGGCAGGAAGTCCTTAGATCCTTCAGCCTGATGTGTGTGTTTACAGTAGAAGAAGCAGCTACAATGGTTAGCATGCTAACTTCAGCAGAGGACTTGATAGGAAACAAAATGCGATTGCTAACAGTAGCTTCTGTTAGTGAAAAATCATCAGTGTTTCCTTCTGAGATCAGAATAGTAGGAGAAGGAGTAGTATCAGTAGTAACAGAAGTAGTAGTAGGAGTAGTTAGGTAGTAAAGTAACTGAAAGCAAAAATATTCAAAGTACACGTAGCAAAAAAGTACATGAGTAAACAGTGGCATGTGAACGGTGTGTTTGATTCAAAAGTTTGAATAAAAATCTTAATGAATTGAATTACGAATGACTGAGTGAGTTCTGGCTGCACCACTGAAAACTGTGTGATTATCGGTCGCCTCAAACATCTGAAGCTTGTCAATATGTTGAAAACACTGGAGCAGCTGTGAAGGTATTGCCTGGTCTGGACTAATTACTGCATTACAACATCACAATAATAATATTGAGGACATGTGACATCAGAGTTGCTGAGGACATGATGGTCTCAGGGTGTCATCGTAGAGAGCATCCCACAGGTGACACTCCACAGATAAGTCCATGGTGCAGAGCTGAGGAGGAAGAGGAGGAAACTGTAAATGTCAGCTGCCATCACACGATAGACTCCCTCAGGTTCTCATCTTGCAGGAAATCAGGGGCACTGAACGGAGGAGCAGCATGGAGAAGGAAGTCACTCTGAAGCTCCACCCGGGCCGGAGGAGGCGAGTCCTGATCGTCTCCATACAGCTGACTGATCCGTTTAAAGAGGAGTCCTTCTTTCTCCGGCACAAAGTCCTCATCTCGCCGTCCTTCTGTCCTCTCACGGTATTTGTAGGAAGCCAGTTTGACTGTCCGCCGCAGAAGGTGTTTCCTGTACACTCGCTGGATCACCGTCGCCGCCACCTCCTCCTGTTTCCTTCGCAGGGTGCTGCTTATTGGTTCATATGAAACCTGCAGTGGCAAAAGCATCTGTTAGGACAACAAGCCTGAAGGGACCTGAGGGTTTTACATAATACAGCCTGATGGATGAGATGAATACATATATATACAGTTTATACACACACACAGGCTGTAAACTGCATCAAACATCAGTTCAGATTTGTGCAACAAAATCTGAATTTAACTTCAGTAAATTTTACTTTGATAACAACAAACCTTTGAGGGGTTGTTGGCCATAAATTTCTCCTCCATGCTCGCTTTAAGTGTGTCCATCGCTCCGGAATCACCCAACACCTGCACACATATAATATATAATATAATATAATATAATATAATATAATATAATATAATATAATATAATGCAACCTGTGCAGTGAGTGCCAGCAGGATGTCCAGACAGTGAATCTTGTCTCCAGGAACCAGAGGCAGATCCATATGGATCAGTTTGATGGTATTGGGCTTTGGGATCCTCAGAGGATCCTGCAGAGTATCGCAGAAGTCTGACAGTTTACTGTGGTGAACAAGAGAGACAGTTACAGTTCAGGATCAGGGTGAACAGGAATGCAGCTCCTGAAGCACCTGTGCTGGGCTCACCTGTACTGGATGAACTGTGAGGCGTCAGGGTCAAACTTCTCCCAGGTTTCATAAAACATCTCAAAGTCATCCTCACACAGCGGGTCGGTGCTCTCCTCTGTGGCCACATTGAAGTTCTCCAGGATGATGGCAATGTACATGTTGACCACAACCAGGAAGGACATAATGATGTAGGTGGTGAAGAAGACGATGCCCACTGCTGGGCTGCCACAGTTCCCTCTTACTGTCGACCCAGGATTCTCTACGTCTGGGTCACAGTCTGGCACGATGTTCATGATGGGATTCAGGAGTCCATCCCATCCGGCTGACGTGGTAATCATGAACAGACAGATCATGCTGTTTCCGAAGTTCTCAAAGTTAAAGATATCATCCATCATGCCCTCCTTCTTTACGTAGGCAAAATTTGACATTCCAAAGATGGAGAAGATGAACATGATGAGGAAGAGGAGTAGGCCAATGTTGAAGAGGGCAGGAAGTGACATCATCAGTGCAAACAGCAGGGTCCGGATTCCTTTGGCTCCACGAATGAGACGAAGTATTCGGCCAATACGAGCCAATCGGATCACACGAAAGAGTGTGGGTGAGACGAAATACTTCTCTATGAGGTCAGCAAGGAGGAGTCCTGAACGGAGGGAGAGAGGAAACAAAGAAAAATACATTTATCAACAATTTTCTTCATCACACACTTGTTCACTAACATTTATAAACAAAGGAAACAAAACATTTGCCAACACTTGGCCTGTTTTTCTAAAACATTGCATTGATTTTTGGCATGAAGAAGACAAATATACAGTGTTTTATCTCACAGCAGTGCCATATACAGTGGAAGAGTGTTCATGAATCAACTACATTTTGTACATAAATCTGGAATATCCTTGTTTTAGGCTGCTTATTCAGCTTAGCTGGCCTAATATATGTTCTCACTGCTGATGCCCTGCTGCTAACTGAAGTTTCTCAGTTTCACCATCTCCCCAGCATCCACCTGTGCAGGGGCTCTGCTCTTCATTCCCTGAAATGTCTGTTCTGCAAATTATTTATCAGGGAATTAATATAATGAGACAGAGCCTGATGGAGACCCTTTACCCTTCACTTGACCCTGCCTGGATATGCCCTTCCCAGGTCCAACCTCCAGCTCCTGAACCTCAAAATAGATGATGGTGCCACTGGACACTGATTGGCTGACTCACCTACAATGGACAGGATGACAACTACGAAGTCGAAGATGTTCCAGCCAACAGCAAAGTAGTGCTGCCGGAGCGCAATGATCTTCAGAGAGCACTCAGAGGTAAAGATGATGATAAAGACCAGGTTGACCCAGTACAGGATCTCCTCCATCTCCTTGCTCTGCTCATCTGTCTCCACCATCATGGTCACCATGTTAAGGCAGATCAACACCATGATGAAGATATCAAAGAACTGTTGAGTCACCAGATCGAAGACAAAGCCCTGGAAACGGTTCTGCAAATAAGTGAGAGATTTAAATTTAACTTTAAACCAACCTGAACCTCCACACCATCCTAAGACCAACTGAATGGAGTGGATGATCTGACTGAACAGTCAGACAGGAAGGAGATGAACTTACATCAGGTCGTGGAACAGGTTTCTGAGGTTTCTTGGAGCCCAGCTTCTTCATGGCATTGTAATATTTCTTCTGCTCCTCTGTCATAAAAATATCCGTCCCCCCCAAGTAAAGACGAGAGAGAAAACTCAGTTAAATGACAGAGAAACCAATTTGTCATCATCATCGTCATCGTCATCATTATCATCATCATTTCATGTGCTGTCAATAGGTAGAAACGTATCTTGGCTTTCTGCTGGTTGAAGTTGTCGATGATGACGCCAATGAAGAGGTTCAGGGTGAAGAAGGAGCCAAAGATGATGAAACAGACAAAGTACAGGTACATGTAGAGGTTGTCCTCATACACAGGCTGGTCCTCCACCTGCACAACACAAAACATGTTCAGCAGAGACCAGTTGGGCCAGTTCTAGATCACATGTGAAACTGCTCAGGATTATAGTTTCAGCATCAGCACTGACCTCTCTGGAGTCCACTGCAGCATACATGATGTCCATCCAGCCTTTGAATGTGGCCTGAAACACATACGTAAAGAGTCAAGTTGCAGGTTGGACCTGATTGTCCACCCCAGACCCCAGACTTTAATAAACTTCATGTCCATGTGTCAGACTGAAGTGAAAAGGTGTTGACTGACCACTTGGAGCAGTGACAGGTAGCCCATCCCCACGTTGTCATAGTTGACTTTCAGGTTCTTCCAGCGGACCTCAGTGAAGTTGTCATTGATCAGAGTAAGACATTCTGTTTTGTTGTTGATCTGCTCGTGGTGAAACACCTCCTCAGATGTCGTGTTGAAACAGTAATAAAACTTCCCTGCAAACAAGTTCACCCCCATGATGCTGAATATGAGCCAGAAGATCAGACAGACCAGCAGCACATTGAAGATGGACGGGATCGCACCGACCAGAGCGTTCACCACAACCTGCAGACAAACAGACGGGAAAACACGCTGAAGCTTACAGATCACTGACCATCTCGCCTCTGACCCTCTGACCATTTATAAAAAATATCAGAGACAAAACATCTCAGTCCAGTTTTTGACCCAGGATCCACTTGGGTGGAGAGAGACAGAGGCCCAAACCACAGCCCAGAGCAAAGCCCATCAGGCTCAAATGTTCCTTCATTGCATCGCATGAGAACCAGGACCAGAACACATCTGGATCTGGATCTCTTGATTTTGTTGGGAACACAGAGTTGCAGTCATGTGACCTGCATCTAAGTCAGGCATGTCCAAACTATTCCACAAAGGGCCAAGTGGCTGCAGGTTTTCTTTCCAACCAATCAGCAGCATACCAGACCAGACTCAACATCATTTAATCAACACAACTCAGTCTTCAGACAGTGATTGGTCAAACTGTGTGTTCTTGGACATGCCTGGTATAAGTGGACAGAGACGTCTGTCTGCCTGTCTCTTTGTCTGCCTGCCTGCCTGCCTGCCTGTCTGTCTGCCTGTCTGTCTGTCTCTCTTTCTCAGTGTCTCTGCCTTTCTGTCCACCCATGGGTGTCACACCTGTGGGGGATGGGGGTGTTTCGACGCCCCCGCTTTTATGGCCAGATGATTTCATCCCTCCCACATTTTCCAAAGGTAAAACCGTTTGCTCATCCTCGCAGCAATGTATCGTTGGAATGCAGAAAACTTGAATTCAGATGACAGGTGTATTGGTTAAAGCGTGTGTGTGCATGGGGGGCCTGTCCACCTGTGTCTCACCCTCATGCCCTCAAAGCGGGACAGGGCCCTCAAGGGCCGGAGAGCTCTCAGTGTCCTCAAAGACTTGATAGCTCCCAGCTCAGAGTATCCCAGGATGTTTGCTGTCAAAGACACTAGAGACACCTGCAAGACAAACACAAATGGTGACATGATATCCTAGGGAAACACCTGAAGGCCGAGTGTCAAAAACACATAAAATATGTCACCAATGATCAACATTATTGATTGTGATCTTACATCTACAATGAGGAAGTCCAGCCAGCACCAGGCGTTGGTGAAGTAGGTCTTGAATCCATAGGCAACCCACTTAAGAAGCATCTCCACTACAAATACGTATGTGAACACCTGGTCAGCGAACTCCAGAACCGTCTTGATGACCCGACGCTGCTCCATGTAGATGTCCTCAAACGCCTGTTCATAACCAGGCCAACATTAGCACCTGCACAGGTGAGGACTCTGACACTCAGACAGTGTGACAGCATAACCTCACCCCTGTCCCTTACCCTGACCCTCAGCTCAGAAATAAATTCAACCTGCTGCACACACACAACACGTAGTTAACAAACATCCTGAACGTACACAAAAACACTGTGTAAGTAAACAAACATTGTGTTTTTGAGCTCATTGGCTGCTCTCTCCATCTGTGGTATCTGTTAACTCTTTGACTCACTCAACAAGCATCTGTGTACTGGTGTTAAATGTAGCTAGTTTATTTGTTGCCGTGGAGACAGGGCTCAGCAAATGAGAGGAAAACAACTCTTTAGCTGCAGCGGCTAGCCAGTTGTGTCATCATCATTTATCATTTACTGACAAATATCATCTCACCTCTGTAACATGACCATGTTAGTAGCCAGAATGTTAGCCATGTTTGTAGTCCAGTGTTAGCCATGTCAGCCATGTTGCCCCCACATGGTTAGAATGCACATCACACACATTCTTGAGAACCAATGAGATCTGACCTGCCCATGACCAAAGAGATCAAGCAGCAATAAAAACACAAAATATACCAACACATTCTGATCGTGTCTGATCAATAACCTGTAAAAGTCAGTCACAGTGTTTACCAGAGCTCCACTGCTCAGCAGGATCATGAAGATGATGAAGGTCTCAAAGTAGTTGTGTTCCACAATGAAGAAACATGTTCTCCTGAAGTTGAACCAGACCTTCCCTCTGCCTTGGGACGTGTCTATGCTCAGACATGGGCAGCGACGGTAACAATCTGAAAAGCAGTTACAGAACAAGGATTCGGTGTGTGTTTCTGTGCATGTGTGTTTGTGTGTGTGTACTTACTGTCGGTACAGCAGTCCTCAGGTGTGTTGGAATCCTGATCTTCATCATCCTCTTCCTCCTGGACCTCAGGAAGTTTCTGCACTGTGCTGCAGGTTGAAGACTCATCATCCTAAACAAAAACCACAGACAACCCTCAGTTATCAATATTATTACAATAACTTCATTTTTGACCACATTAACCTCTGGCTGACAGCTCAGCAGTTACAACAGCCTATGACCTGTGGCCTTCAGATACAGAGTAAAGCAGAGTAGAATAGATAGTAGTTGTTTACTTGGGAGAGCTTTTCTGTCTCATCATCCTCTTCATCCTCTTCATCATTTTCAGGTGTCTCAAACTCTGACTCAGACTCAGACCCTGATTCTGACTCAGCAGTGGCAATGGGCACCTTCAGGAAAGTGATATTGTGGTAGTTGCTGGTCAGGTTGTTGTGGCTACAGCTGAGGGCATTAACCTCTGACACTGGCTGGTCTGAGGTTACAAAGGTCAAATGCAAAGCCTCCTTTGTGGCCTTGTCATCATCGTTGCTGCTGGCTGCTGTGAAGGAAGATTTGAATAACCAGTTGATCAGAACATGAAAAGCACAAAACATAGAAACAATGAAGTCTATTGTGGTTCCACTTATTGCCCTACCAACATGGCCTGTGTCGATGTGGTTCTTTCCCAATACAGTCCAAATCTGTTCCAGGATCCTGGACCTGGTCCAGGCCACAGCAGTGTTGATCCGGTTTATGGCAATCTGCAAGTTGTTTTCACCTTCATCTTCTGGAGCTGCAAGATTGTCACCACTGAATGAGCTCAACAGCAAGGCCAGGAAGAGGTTCAGGACCTGAGACAAGACCAGGGAAAAAATCAATACCTGAGATAAGATAAAGAACAGGTTTAGGGTCTTAGGCAAGGGACTGATTCAAGGTCCTACCCTAGGAGGACACGAACAGGTTGAGCAACAGGTTTAGGACCTGTGATGCATGGGAAGAAAGACTCACCACAAGGTTTCCAATGACCAGGACCATCATGAAGACAATCAGACACATAGTCTGACCTGAAACCTCCATGCAGTCCCACATGGTCTCAATCCACTCTCCACACAGGATCCTGAAGATGATGAGGAAGGCATGGAAGAAGTCGTTCATGTGCCAGCGAGGAAGCTCGCAGTCCTCTGCAATGCGACAGACGCAGTCTTTGTAGTTCTTCCCAAACAGCTGCATCCCGACGACAGCAAAAATGAAGACAATGATGGCGAGGACCAGAGTCAGGTTTCCCAGAGCCCCTACTGAGTTCCCAATGATTTTAATGAGCATGTTGAGGGTTGGCCAGGACTTGGCCAACTTAAAGACTCGCATCTGGACACAAGGAACAGGTGAAGGGCCAGAGAGACAGATGAGGTAGCAGGTACACAGGTAGACAAGTAAACAGAAAACCATGACATCACACTGACCAGTCGGAACGAGCGCAGCACAGACAAGCCCTGAACATTGGCCAATCCCAACTCCACCAGACTCATGGTTACGATGATGCTGTCAAAGATGTTCCAGCCCACCTGTAACCATGGAAACAGATCAGACTGAAGTCAGAACAGCTGTTGGTCATCATTACTGAGCTGGAGAGAAATAGTAAGCCTGACCTGGAAATAGTAATATGGGTCCATGGCCAGAAGTTTGAGCACCATCTCTGCTGTGAAGATCCCTGTGAAGACCTGCAGAGGGGATCAGAGATCAGCAGAGGAAGGTCAGCATGTCTAGGCTTTGGTTTTGGTTTTGTCATGCAACCCTGAGCACAGAGTAAAGAAATGTTGACTCCACTGGTCCTAGTGTGTCAAGAGAAATGCAGAATTAAATGTGTGTTTTATATTTGATGATTTTTAAAGGGAGGGTTAGATTTGTTCAGTTTCCTGGTGGACTCACCAGGTTTCCAACACTCAACAGCTCCTCAAACTCTGCTGTCATTGGATAGTGCTCCATTGCCATGAAGACAGTGTTCAGCACGATGCAGATGGTGATGCCAAGGTCGACAAATGGATCCATGATGATGGCGTAGAGCCACGGTTTGATCCTCTGCCAGCAGCCACAGCAATTCCACTTCAGGAAGATGTCGGCGAAGATATACCAGCAAGGTGGGCACATCCTCTGATCGTCCTCGAAGTCTGAGACACAGAGACACACATCATCACCACCCATCTGAGGATTGTGTTTGATCATTAGTTAGTGACCACAGGATCTTGTCACAAAGAGTAGAAAGTCATTGGGATTCAATGGACTACATCAGTCTGGTATAAACCAGACTAATGAACCAGGTGAGAAACCAGGTGGTCAAACTTCAGGTGAGTCATAACGATAAAGACCAGGATGAGCAGCAACGTTTTGCTTCTTGTCTTAGACAAACTGAATTTCACTCACATACATTATCTGATGATGAAGTGACTTTGGATGGACTCACCTTGACCTCCAGCTGCAGTCATAAACTTTGTCACCTGAGTCACCTCTGATCAGGTCGTGACCTTTACCTAACACCTAAAACAGGTCTTTAGGACAAACTTCTTCCACCTCAGCAACAATAAAAACATTAGAAAAAAACAGCCTCAGGATGAAGGCATTTGTTCTTGAAAAACTTCTAGCCTGTTCTAAATGCACTGACAGGACATAGGGCGAGAGTTGACATCTCTCCTTGGACTCTTCATTAATGCCCATAGTTCCCTACTATCCAGTCAGAGGAATCAGTTTTTAAGAGTAGCACTGAAGGTGGAGTCTTTAAAAACCAGGCTGGAATCACTCTACATTTACTATCACAGAGAAGACTTTGAAAACTAAAAAGGAGGCCTCGAGGCCCCCACATAGTTGGGCGTACTGTAAGCAGATCGTACGTGGAGTCCACTCGGACTCTGTGTGCAATGTCTGCAATCGTTTGAGGTTTCACAGTCCAGTGCACCAATTTCCAACAATTCCCACAATCCTTGTGTGCTTTCTGTCATGGAGTCATCCACGGTTGAGGAGGAAGAGTTACTCTGCCTTTTGGCTACGCAGGAAAAAAAGAAGAGAAGGTGGTATATAAGGCCACTGAATGAAACAAGAGATGAAGAAGGGGAGCGCACCATGCTGGCAAGGGGCATGAGAAGTATCAACAAAGATAAACACTTTAAATCCCCTAACCCATATCAGCTCGGTGTCACATTTAATATAGGTCGATGTGAAAACTTCCCACCAAGCAGTCTTTTGTGTGTCACCAGGTATGCGTATGCAGAGTCTGCGCAGTCATAAACATTAAGCTTTGTGAGGACATGTCCAGCGTATGTCCGTCTTGAGTATGCTTTGAGTCCGCTTTGGGTCTACGTGGACATCTGTGGAGTACGCTCTGTGTATGTTCCGCCCAATTCTGTGGGGGCCTTCAGCCTGTAAAGAGCCTTCAGATAATGTAGATTATGATTTGGGTCTATTCAAATAAAACTGAATTTACTGAAATTGTGTGTGCAGATGTTTGTACCTTCCATAGCAGTGTGTTGTTGCTCAGGTTCCTGTCTGTCCACAGGAGAGTATGTGGAGTCTGGTCTCTGGGAGGGAGCTGCCCTGGCTGCCTGCTGATGACACAGATTTAGTGTCAGTGAAAGGAAGTGTGCATCACTACATCAGTGTTTTAAATAACTAAGTAAAAACTGTAAATTCCTAACCCTGACCATTCAAAATGGTTTACCAACCACTAGGGATGTCATTATTACTTGTTTTCACAATTAAAGAGGAACTATGCAGTATTTTCCTGTGGCTATGCTATATTTTTATCTTAATTAAACAGCTTCAGTAATTGTGATGGTTAAATAAATGACTTGTAACTTGTTACAGGGAGAATGGGGGCTTTCTGCCCTCCACCTTGCGTCTCTGGGCTGAAAACCAACCTTGCAACATCAGTGCAGCACTTCTCGTCTCTGTGGCACCACAACACAAATGCACTCCGTAACCCATAATCTTTCATTTATGACCTTTTAGACTACACAAATATAAATGTTGTATCATTGTATATGTTATATAAAGTTATCCAGCGCTCCATGATTTGCTTTTTTCACCTGCTTCGTTAAAAACAAATGCACATGGCCTGGAGGGGAGGGTTAGCAAAACAGAGGAAAAACGACCAGACTTGTATAGATCCCCTTTAATCATGGCATTAAACACCCCAATTACTTGATCGTAAAGGTTCCAAATACTGTCACTTTCCAAAAAAGATTATGTCTGAGCTATATAGGCAGATCAGTGCAACACATACGGAACGAAATGTATCATCACCTGCACGATACCCACACAGCTTTGTACGCCAAAGTAAAGGTAAATGCACAGTAACCGGGTTAAATTACATTAGTGTCAATTTAACTAATGCCACAGATTTTGATTGACAGAGGAGGTCCTGCATCCAATCAATTACCGATTCAAATTAAGCCCTACCCCCAGTGGGTGCTCAACCCCCAGAGCACCCACTGGGATCAGCGGGATCAGCGCCTATGAGTAACGTAACACCGTATCAGTTGTAAGGAAAGAAAACAAATGATTTAAAAAAAAACTTAAACATTTGATGACAATTAATGACTTGAATATTTCAAACATTTCCCATGAAGGATTAATAATTGGTCCTATTTTATTAGATACTTAAAATATTTTGTTCATATAATTGGTAATGTAATTTTATGTGGACTAAATTTTATTTTACACATTCATACTGTTGCAAATTATTTAATGTATAATAATCATGATAATCGTGATTATGTTGTTATTTTGCTGACATATTCGCACCAAGAAAATATCGCGTATAATCGCGACATCCCTACTAGCCACCATTTCACATCTGCACTTTTGTACTTCAACAACAATAAAATAGCCAACAATACATCACATGAAATGTTTTTATTTTAAAATTCTATGTATCTCCATTTTCAATTTGCTGCATCAGTGAATTTTTCTTTGCCAAGGTTTAATTTATTTAATTCATCTGTCAACACCTGCTCTTGAGTGACCAGCAACTCAACCTCAGAAAGGCGAAATGATCGGTTGTTTATATGTTGATCTGACTTCATACAGCTGTTTTCATTTCATTTCATTAACCTTTATTTTGACAGGGTAGGTCCATTGAGAGCAGGCTCTCTTTTTCAAGGACACCCCATAGCGAGCTGAGCTCAAAACACAGAAATTACAAAACAGCAATACTTACAGTAATTACACAGGTATAAAAACAAGGTTCTCTTTTAAGACATTGAGGTCTATTTAAAAAAGCATGTTTGTTCCAGCTGCTCTGGGCGCCACTCAGCAGATCAGGAGGGTGGGTGTTGGTCGACACCACTGTGCATATGGATCACATTGCAGATAGAGTGAATGGAAATTAGGAGGAACACCACATTTCTGCTCAGTACAGTTCACACTGACCATCATTGAAGATGCAGGCTATGGCATTCTTCTTCTGCTAGCAATAGCCTCGGCGGCCTAGGCAGCCTAACAGGCACATTGCTGCCCCCCTTAGCTCCATGTTATAACTCAACTGAATATTCAAAATGTGAACCCACCAGACCAGCTTGTGGGCTGATCATATTCACCACGCCAGTGGTGTATGCTAATTTCATACCCTGGTAAATCTGTGTGTGTGTGTGTGTGTGTGTGTGAGACCTCCTCCTCCCTCCTCTTCAAAGCCTCCATGATCTCTTCATACTCCTTCTCCTTCTGTTTGGCCTCAGCACATGTAGCCTCGTTCTGTTCAGCATATGCCATGGCAACCACAGCGAGGATCAGGTTGATGAGGTAGAAGGAGCCGAGGAAGATGACAACCACAAAGAAGATCATGTAGGTTTTACCTGCTGCTCGCAGCGTCTGCAAAGAGACAGACAGGTGACACAGACAGACAGACAGGTGGGAGAAACAAACAGCTTTGCGTTGGTGTCCCGAACCTTCTGACTGACAGCTGTTCTCATTTACCTGCTCAGGTGACCTGGAAATCACTGGCGACACTTCTTGTTTACCATGTTTAATCTAATCACTGTGTCTGTGTTTCATCTGTGATAGAAGTGATGTGAAGTATTTTACATGTATGTAATGAATTGTTTTTCAGTATAACCACAATGGAAGATTGTCTATTTCATGGTTAGGTGTAGACATTTGCATTTAATCATGTGCTGTTAATAATCCCACAGTGTAGTGCACCTGAGCGGGGAGGGGTTAACCAGTTACTGACCAGCTGGAACAGGTTTTCCCAGAAGTCCTGGGTCATGAGTCTGAACAGAGCGAGGAACGCCCACCCAAACGAGTCGTAGCTGGTGTAGCCGTAGTTTGGATTCCTCCCCGCCTTCAGACAGACATAACCCTCAGGACAGACCCTGAACACATCACCATCGCCATCATCACCATCACCATCATCATTATTTATCATCATCATCATCACCATCATCTCCACCATCATCATCATCATCATCATCATCATCACCATTACCATCATCATCATCATCTTCATCATCATCACTATCACCATCACCATCATCACCACCATCTTCATCACCACCAACATTTCCATCACCATCAGCATCATCATCACCATGTGATCGTACCCAGCATCTGAGCTGTTTCCACACAGCAGAGCATCGAGCTGACCAGGTAGGTAGTAATAGTTCGCTGAGAGAGAGAGAGAGAGAGACATTTGTTCACTCGTTCATCTCGATGATGTCACTGATCACAGATTCAACTTGTACCTGGATCGTTGATGTACTTGTAGAAATCAAAGTCACTGCTTCCTGTATCATTGCCATGGATGTGGTTGCCATCTGTGTTGTTGCCATGGTAACTGATGTCAGTGGTGTGGTTGTGAAGCACCGGTGGCATCAGGACACATTTCTGTCTTAAATTTCCCATGAAGAGCTGCAGGCCAATCAGGGCAAAGACGCTGAGGCAGAACACTGTCAGGATCATGACATCAGCCAACTTCTTTACTGATTGGATGAGAGCTCCTACAATTGTCTTTAAACCTGGGAGGGGCGGGGCGTCTTAAGTGTAAACCTTGTCAACAGATAAAAGAGCATGGCCAAAAAAGCACTTATGTCTCAGCTTAACCTCTTTTAAGGTGGATTTAGGTGTTAAATCCACCTTAAGATGTGACACTCACTGACCAGGGATGACTGTGATAGTCTTCAGCGCCCGGAGAACTCTGAATGTTCTCAATGCAGAGACGTTTCCCAAGTCCACAAACTCTGTCAGATAACTAGGAAAGAGTGGAGTCATCATCAGCAGCAGCAGCATCAGCAACAACAGCTAAAAAGTTTTAAATGTCTGAACAATGTGACAGTGTGAGTCTTTGAATCTTCGTGTTGTGTATTTCTCTCCTTTGTGTGTGTGTTATTACGCCATGCTGATGACCATGAAGTCGAGCCAGTTCCATGGGTCTCGGAGGAAGGTGAAGTCTCCCACACAGAATCCTCGGGACAGAACTTTAACTGTTGCTTCAAAGGTGTAGATTCCTGTGAAGACATACCTGTCCAACAACAGAGCACACTTTTATTCTGCACCCTGAATGCCTCAATGACAACAACAGTGACTTTTAGCATTGTGGTGTGTATGTTTCTGTGTGTGTGTTTATCATGAGTAATATTTCAAAAATCCTTGAAAAGACAGTTTACTGTCAATTTATGGTGTTTTTGGAAAAGCACAATATTCTTGAAGTTTTCCAATCTGGTTTTATAAATCAACGAATCAGCCCTTCTGAGAGTTTTTAACGATATATTTTTTAGCTACTGATTCTGCTGACAGTGTCATTCTTGTGCTTCTAGATTTATGGTTGTCTTCGACACAGTGGACCACAAACTTTTAATATCTCTTTTAGACCACTGGGTGGGTATTAAGGGTTCAGCACTGGAGTGGTTCAGCTCCTACCTAGCAGACCAAACCTTCTGTTTCAGCAGTGGTGACTCCATGTCCTCTTGTGCACCCCTCCCATGTGGGGTCTCACAAGGCTCAATCTTAGGCACTCTGTTTTCTTATTTTTTAAAGTATATTTGGGGGCTTTTTCGCCTTTATTTCATAGTATAGTATGAGAGAGACAGGAAATGTGGAGGCAGAGAGAGGGGGAATGACATGCAGTAAAGGGCTGCCTGATGCAGGATTCAAACCAGGGCCAACTGCAGAGAGGACTGTAGCCTCTGCCTCTACCCACCATGCCACACGGTGCCCTCTGTTCTGTTTTTTTTTTTAATTTGCTTCCACTTGGGTCCATTCTGCACAAACATGGCACATTATTCAATTGCTATGCAGAAGACTGCCAGATTTATGTGCCTCTCAAAAAGAATAATGCACGTTCCATGGGACCACTCCTCAAGTGTTTTGATGCCCTAAAAGCCTGGATGACAGTAAACTTATTTAAACTTTAATGAAAATAAGATGGAGCTGATGGTCTTTGGTGGCACTGCTGGGACCCCTCTCATAGATTTGGGTCTACTGGCTCAATACATAAAGCCAACCATCAAAAACCTTGGGGTAATAATGGATCCTGGGCTGAATCTTGACGGTTATATCATGGCAGTTGTGAAGTCAAGTTTCTTCCAACTGAGACAGCTGGCAAGCATTTTTAGATGGTAATCCACAGCTTTGTAACTAGTAGACTAGGTCAGGGGTTCTTAACCTTTTTGACCTTTCGGCCCAATTTTTCAGTACAATATTAACATTGTATACAGGGTTTTTCCTGGATTAAAATGAGGTTATGCTGGTGCCGGGGGGGGGCATGTCTGTTCTGATGATACAAGTCAGTAGTGTAAAACTCAAGGATGAGAGACACTGAATCATCCATGGACACTATGAGTGACAGGCAAAGAGCCAATCAATTAACAGCTGTGTAGTTGGGTTGCAGCACCATCGCCTGGTGTATTTATTGTAATGAGAACATGAGCGCTGAAGCAAAGGAGATTATAAACTAAAAAGGACACATTAGCTTGTTGCTATGGTGATGGTAACAGGTGATTCTGACTATGGTCTGCCCCAATTCTGAAGCAGTGGTAGCAATAATGAAGTAGCGGCAGGCTGCTAACCATCATTGAAACACTACACGGAGTCTCCAGTTAAATACGCTGAGCCGCGAGCGTCGTAGGCAACGGCTGGGTATCAGCCCACTACTCCAGCACTTCACTTGGACTGTATTTCCTTTTCTTTGCAGTCCTGACAAATGCTGCTGCTGCTGCTGTCAGGGGCAGGAAGCGTGCGCAGTTGAGCCCGAGAGGAGGGGCCCAGTTTGAATGTTGTGAACCTACGGATTCTACCTTTAACGGTCTCGTCCCGCCGTAGCTCTCCGAGTTCTTACAGCCAAACACTCCTATACGCCCTCTCAGGTCAGCTGACCAGATGGTCCTGAGCATCCCGAAAATGACGTATAAGCTCAGAGGGGACCGCGCTTTCACATTTGTGGCACTAAAGCTGTGGAATGACTTGCCTCTCTGCATTAGACAAGCCCCATCACTGCCAGTGTTTAAAACCCACCTATTCTCTATGGCCTTAGCTTCCACATAAAACGATGTCTTTTAATTACCTTTTTTTTTTTTTTTTAATAATTTTACTTATCTTCTATGATTCAACTTGTTTTATTGGTTTTATGTATATATATGTGTGTGTGTGTGTGTGTGTGTGTGTGTGTTTGTGTGTGCGTGTGTTTGTGTATGTATGGTATTTTATTGCATTTTACATATTTTATGTCTTATGTGTGTTGTGTATTTCATGTTTAATTTTGTGTTTTTGTACAGCACTTTGGTCCACTGTGTTTTTAAAGTACTTTATAAATAAAGTTGGTATGGTGTGGTAATATCACCAGTTTATTAGACTGATCAGCTGCTGAAAGTTTTGTTCATGTGACGACATGAGCCTTTGTATCTCAGTGGCGTGTGTCTGTGTGTGTGTTTGTTTGCGTGTGACTAACTCCACAGTCTTGCTCCAGGCGGGGGGGTCACTCATGGTCATGAACACACAGTTTGTCAGAATCGTCACCATGATGAACAAACTGAATAAAGTTTGGTTTTTAAGAAACAAAAAACATACCTCAGCTGATCAATCAATCAATCACCTGCTGATCAAGGATCAAACAGTCATTCAAATCCAGTTATAAAACAGAGAGCTGTTACCATATTACTGATCCAGATATATTGCCAATAATAAATTGGTAAATATTAATGAAAGGCTGTTGAGCATTTATGACAGGGGTGGCTTCTAATTGGCTGCCTGTCACAAGACCATGTGACAGGGGCTAGCTACTTAGCATGCTAGCTTCAGGAGAACATGTGTAATGGGGTACAATATCTAAGATTTCTATTTGTTTGCAGCTCTGGGGACAGACAGTTTTTGACGCTAATGCTAATGTCTGTTGTGAAGCAGACTGACATTTGTCATTCAATACAAAGGTGTCACTGAATCCTGGAGTGTGACATCATGAAGGTTGTATGATATCATAAAGGATATGAGTGGATCAGGATCCTGATGGCGATGGTCCTCAGACGACTGAACGGACTCAACAGGTAACAGGCTGGGTCAGCATTGAACCTGTAGATGACATTTCCTTTACCCAGGACAATGAACGTCTGCAGAGAGACAGGTGAAAGTGAGAGAGAGAGAGAGAGAGAGAGAGAGAGAGAGAGAGTGAGGCTCCCTCCTTCACTCCTCCCCTGCAGGTTAAACCTGTTCAGTCTCTTTCTGATCGTAGACACATAAACTTTGACATTATCAGTAGCAGGAACCTGCTGCAGGTCCTGTGATGTCATGTTGGGGTTTTTGAAGACTTCTTTCAGCTTGCGGTCTGCTCTCGGGGTGAACTTGCTCATACGGTCAGACCCTAACCCATTTTTAATCACCTCCATCTGTAGCCTACTCTCTGGACAGTGGAACGGCTGAGTTCAAATAGTTTCGAGATCTTTTTAAAGACCTGACCAGACTGAGGAGCTGCTCCAGTCTTCTCTCTGAAGGTCTCACACAGCTCCATCCATCTCACCATGGTCTTCACTGTCACTTCAACAGTCAGGAGCAACCAGACCAAATGTCTGAGGTTTAAAAAGGACACGCCTCCTTCAAACAGCTGGGTAACAATGATCATATGATTCACCTGTGTGTGATTTTAGCCATTTTAAAGAGGAACTATGCAAGATTTGTAGCTTAACTATATTACATTTTTACCTTAATTAAACAGCTTTGGAGTAATCGTGATGGTTTTTATAAATGGCTTAATTTGTTACAAGGGAGAATGGAGGGTCTCTGCCTTCCACGTGCATGTCACTTTTTGCGTCTCTGGGCTGAAAATCAACCTTGCAAGATCAGAGCCTCCACCCCAGTGTCCCAGCTCTTGTCTCTGTGCACCGTGACACAAACCCATCCTGTAACCTACCGCTCTACTGATTGATTTCTCACCTAACCCTTCATTGTAAACAAATGCACATGTCCAGGACAAGGGTAACAAAACAGCAGAAAAATGACCAGACTTACATAGATCCTGGAAATAAAATGTGGGCATGTCCTAATGTATTCCTCACCATAAACTACATTTTTTAAATGACATTTTACAGAAAAATGTAAAAAGTCCTTTCTTCAGTTTAAATTGTTGAATCATATGACTTGAATCTCCCAGTATTGTTAAAATTGATATGAAACATCCACATGTCCACATATGTTAAAAAAACACACACAGGCTCTCATGGGCTCACATGGCTGTATGAATGTGTATGTGTGTGTATGTGATGTTTAAACAGGGTGAACAAGTAAAGTGAGTTGGTCTGAAACAAACTTCTTTCTTTGGGTTTTAGACAGAATAAATCTGGTGTTATCACAGAGACCTTCTGTGATTGGTAGAAGGGATCCAGCTCCTCCAATGGGTGTTGAGAAGCTCAGGAGGTGGATCTCCATAGATGAATGGGAGGGGCTTGCCAGCCTCTAAGTCACTTGCTGGTTTAGGAAGATCTTCCTCTGCTATCTGTCAATCAACGAAACAGCCAATCATAGAAAGATAGTCGTTTCAGAGTATTTATGTTAAATTCTGATGTTGTAAAATCAGTAGGACTACAGATAACCAATGTTAGGGTTAAGGTTAACCCAGGTCAGGTGTTTATTTAAGACAGGTTAGGAGTTAAGTCTATAGTTAAACAGTTGATCAGTTATCAACAGCTGATACCAAATGTTTTACCTCGATCTTCTTCACCTTCGTCCTCTGTCTCTCCTCTTCCTCGGCTTCATATCGTCGTTGGATTTCCTCTAGTGAAGCAGGCGTGAAGCGTCTGAAGACCTCCGAACCAAGAGGGGGCAGCAGAGGTGCCATCCTGGCATCATGCAGCACCACCTGACCTCACCTGTCACCTGGGGGGTTGGAATCAAGGAGGTGGATCAGACTACATGCAGACATAACTCAGGTGGTCATATTGGGTCAGGCAACCCCTAACCCCCCTATTAATTTACCTATTTGCATAATGTTACTTTCATAGAAAAGTACATGATTTACATTATTCGTAATTTTAAGTATGCAGTATCATAACTGCCATCTGACGTTCAAAACAAACCAAACCATTTGAAAATCAGTCAAAAACTGAGCAAGTTCTGGTTGTTTTAGTAGAACATGCACCATAGGCTTAATGCTCTGAGGGAGCGAGTTGACTGAGCCAAGATGGCAGCTGTGTGGTGACAGTGTGTCATTGGGTAGCAGCGCCAGGTGAGTCATCTAGTCTTCTTATATATATCTATGGTTGGAATCAGGTTTATTGCCAGTTTTGTTGAGCAGATTATGGCAACAATTGTTCACTTGGTGATTGCCCTGCCCCTGCTCTCCTGGGCTGGTGCACCCTGTTGATTCAGACACAGCTATCCGACTATATCTACTAACTATTACTAGCTAATTGATCTGGGGCTGTTAGCATTTGGGTGTCAGGTTTGCAAGGAAATGTGGACCCATGTTCAGACAAAACTCAGAGGACATAAAATATATTTAATATGAAAAGGTAAATAAAAAGGACTCCAAAGTGCAACAGAAACCAACAAAGTACCAATCGAAAGAGTCAATGAGCCTAAGTCTTGGATGAGCGAAAAGTACAACACAAGAGACAGAGAAACCAAGGAACTCACTTAAACCAGGTATATGGGCAGAAAAACACAGTGCTAGGACACAGCAGGGACAACATGGGACAGAACGCAGACTAGCCGACAAAGACAAATGGAGAACACCAAGGTTAAATACACAAGGGAACAAGACAGGTGGTGAAATTAACACAGGTGAGACACATCAAGTTATCACAAGAGGGAGAACACAGGAAGACAGGACACTGAACCTCAACATAAAACAGGAAGCAACTCAACTACACAAAGGAAGTGGCACTAAGACAAGATACAGGGAATTTCACAATAGGACAGGAAGCAGACCATGACATTGGGACACTGAATTTATCTATACTATCATTAAAATTGTATCAGCTGACACTGAACCACATGCTGAGTTCCACAGCAGTGATGTCACCATTGTGCCCTGGTTGTGCATTCACTCTATGAAAGCTTTCCTCCACCCACAAAGTGATGCTCTGACAAAATGATGCTGTGTGATGCTTATGACAAAAACATCACTTATAAAAAAAGGAATGTGAGACCCATAAAATAGGTTAGACCAAAATGAATTGATTTTGATAATTACATGCTGATATCGGACATGCTGTTACCATACCCAGAGGCCATCTTGGAAAATGGCTGCCATATTGAATTTTTTGAGTGGCCAGCACCTAAGAGTGACTCTTACAGAGTATTTGTAGTGAAGATGAAACAAACAACACTGAACCACACTGACTAATCAGATCAAGGCCACTGAACAAATGCAGCTCTGTTTAAAGCAGGTAAATTCACCAGGTCTCAGCTGATTGGCTCTCTTTATCATATCATGCAGTTACAGAAATGTTTGATAATTATCATTATCTCAAGACTTGTGGCTTCAGCAGCATCAGAGACAGCCAATCAGATGCAGCACTACTCAAAGTAAAACAAACACACACACACACACACACACACACACAGAAACTGTCTTGTCTCTGGTGTCTTCAGTGTTGCCAGGGTTGACCCCACCCTTACGTTGTCATGGCAGCAGCAGCTGTTGCAAGTCTTCAGTTTGCTCCTCCAGTGTAAAGTTACAGAGAGTACGATGACCCAGCTCATTCCTACACACACACACACACACACACACACACACACACACACACACACACACACACACATACACTCTTCATAACTCCTTAGGCTCCAACATGATTTTCTTTCAGACCTTCCTCACCTTCCTCTGATCAGCCGTTGACCTCTGGCCTCCTCTCCTTGTTTGGTTTCCTTTTGTAGTCTCAGGTGAGGGGACAGTTAGACAATGAGCTGAGGGAGTGAGGATGTGTTGTCTTTTCTGTGAAAGGTCAAAGGTCAAACTGCTAATCACATCATGTTCGTTTAAATCAGATGAGAAACACAATGCATGCTGGGAAGTATACATAATCTGTTTACCCCCCACCCACCTGGGCCACTCCACTGGTTCCCACAAATATTAGGCTACAGCTAAAAACAGCAGCACACACACATGCACACGCACACACACAGGCTTTGCAAACTGAATCGTCATTGTCGTCTTCATCATCTTCACCTTAAGCTATTAGCATGTTAAGTCTTAGCCACTGAGTCTTCTGTATTGAGCAGTTTGAATGAATGAATGAATGTATCTAAGCTGCTCCACAGTGTGTGATCTCAGAGGTCAGAGATCGTCCCATACTGAGTTCACAGTGTTCTTATTAATCAGAGCCTGAAGCTCTCAGATACTTTTATAATGTTTAAAAGTCTCAGTTACAGTTATAAAAAAATGTGTCTTTGCTAGTAAACTTTCAATGTGTATGAACATACACACACACACACACACACAACACAAAGTTTTCACATGACACACACACACCAACACAAAAACACAAGACAAACTACAGAAACAATAACAATAGAAACAGTCTTACTGTGTTGAGCTGCTGCTGGTTTGTTCACTGCTTTAACTGAATCTGTGTGGGTGTGTTTGTGTGAGTGATATTGTGTGTGTGTGTGTGTGTGCGTGTGTGTATTCGTCACTAACATGTCATTTAGCCTCTTGTCTCTGTGATAACAGGCGCCACACACAGACTCACTGAGACAAACTGCATGAACATGTTTAACACCCGATCAGAAAATACTGAAAATGAACTGAAGAATCGTACAAGTTGCTGTGATTAATCACCATTGGTTAATTGATTGATTACTTTTTTTTAAATCTTAAAACCAAATCACAGAATTAATGTAAAATCAACAAGTGGAAGTATAATGACATTCTTCTACTATTGTTGAAATATATTTTTGAACACAGATTGACAGACGGACGATAACTCACCACAACACACATTAACAAAATGCTGCTGACGGTCACATGCATACCTGTATATGTATGTATGTACATGTATATACATATACATATATTTATATATACACCCACACATACATACATAACAAGGAAACTGAGAAGAAAAGGGTAAGGAACAGGAAATAAAGGGCAGGAAGTAACACAGTCTGGGTCCACACAGAGGCCTGGTCCTGGGGAACCAAAACAGGTTCTCCAAGACCTGGGAACCACATACCTGGCAAACCCTGGAGATCAGAGCAGGTGTAAGAGTAGAATTGGAGCTGCTGAAGTTAAGCTATGCTAACGCTAAAATGAAACAGCTAGTTGACGTTGTCTCGCTCTCAGAGAGACAGACAGGTGACTGTGAATCTGTCTCGTGTCCTGTCGCTGTTATCAGTGCTGTTGTTCCTGCAGAGTGTGATGTTGTGTCACACTGATAGAGAAAAGTCCTGCTGCTTTTAATGCACCACACACACTGTGTGTGTGTGTGTAACTGTAGACCACAGAATGTTGTTGGACGCAGTCAGAGCCGCCCGGCATTTCCTCTCTCTCTGTCAGCTCAACACACCAAAATAAAACGATGTGTGTGTTTCTGTGTGTGTGTCTGTGTGTCTGTATGTGTGTATGCTGAGAAGTTTGCCACTAACCCTCACTGGCTTTAGATTTCTGTGACAGTTTGGACAAGTTCTGGTCCAGAACTTGCTCTTGGTCCAGGTCCTGATGGAGGACAGCTCGGCCCCTGCAGATGGAGGACGCTGCAGTTTGATTAAGTCACCATGAAAGTTTTGGGCTGATGTCATGTTTGTTTCTGGATTTTCACAGTGATTCGCTTCTTCACAGCAGTGTGGCTGGTACAATCAATCACACTCATGAAGGTGTCAGTTTTTTTTATTTATCTCCAAGCCTGGTGCATGTAGACATCTTCATGTGTCTCAGTGCATTTTGTATTAATTCAGTCTAGCCCTCAATGTTGCAGCAGGACCGGTACTTACCGGACCAGTCCTGTCAGGACCTACTGCACATTTCTCATCAGTGACAGTCTGGAGATGGATACCGTTGTGCTGCCTGCTACAACCTCCACGTGTCCAGGATGGTGGTGTGTCAGTGATGTTCTGGGGAGACACCTCCTTGGACGGTCACACAGACTCCAGGTTACAGTCATTTATGTCTTTCCATTGTCCTGAGTCCTGTCAACTTCCAGAATGAAAACCTCAGTTACTGTCACACCTCACACTGGTGCAGTGGCACTGGTTCCTCCTGGTTCTTCCTGGTTTCTCCTGGTTTCTCCTAGTTCCTCCTGGTTTCTCTTGGTTCTTTCTTGTTCCCCCTGGTTCTTCCTAGTTTCTCTTGGTTCTTTCTTGTTCCTTCTGGTGCAGAAACGTGCCTGGCCTCATAGGGTCACATTTTCTCGGCAGCCCCTGGATGATGAAGGCTTTGATGAGGTTAGGGTTAGGTTGACTGACTCTCACGTTCCCCTGACCTACATCTGACTGAGCACCTATCGGAGGGTCTGTACTAATGCACATGATGACACAAAACCAAGTACTTGACCAGACTGTTCAGGTCTGGGAGGAGATCCCCAGGACAACATCCTCTAGTCTTCAGCAGCTGCCCAGATGTTGGTGGTGGTGAACATGTTTTCGGGCTCATCAGCAGCTGGTCAATTCATCTCTGCTGTCAGTGTTAGCTCTGTGTTAGCTCTTCATTAATCCTTAATTACATTCATCCTGATTAAAAGCTGAACCCTTGAAATACAAAGTGAGCTTGGTTCTGACCTGAACTTCAGCCGGGGACTTCTTGGTGTTAAATGTTTCTCTGAGTCACTTTGAGCAGCTACAGCTGCTGCCAGACATGAAACACACCCTCACACTGATGTACGAGTGCGTGTGTTTGTGTGAGTGTGTTTGCTGAGTGTGTGGTTTGTGAGGATCACATTGCAATTCAGATGCCAAGTAAGTTGTAACTCCAAAAGCGCAATATGTGCAGCAATCACATGTGTTACTGTGTGTGTGTGTGTGTGTGTGTGTGTGTGTGTGAGCGAGAGAGAGAAGTAGAGATGCTGTACAGGTTCATTCAGTCTTCTTTATTATTCAAATAATTAGTCCTCAGCGTCCTCACATTCATCAAAGTTTTTTGGACTTTGGTTAACTGTGATGAAATAACCAACAATGTATCTGATGAATTGTATCTCAACTGTTTGTATCAAGAAGCTAAAACTGACCCTGTTTTCTGAAGTTGACCCAGATATGTGTGATAATCCATCAATAATCAATTTTTACTGGACAGGACCTGTCAACTTATCATATAGCATACATGCTATCCTGAGATGAAGCTAGCAGTGCTAATCTGACTGCCTAACTGTTATTTCCTCTGTCAGACGGTTAACCTTTGCCTGTGACCCTGCTCAGTTAGCATTAGCAGCCAGTCACAAACGTTCTGAGCTAATTTAGACAGCAGCAGTTGTAGGTTGCAGCAGTTGTTAATATCTGATCCCTGATCAGCTTGTTCTCCAGTAAGCTGGCCTATAAATACCAAGTGTGCTGGCTCATCTTTAGCTCTAACCCAGGTCAGCATCATGTTGTGTGAACCTGCAGCTCATTACTGGCTAATTAAAACCATGTCATGTTCAAGTCATGATGAAGCTTCAGATGGAGAAGAAACAGCTGCTGGCAATGTCACGTCACACCTGTGTCTCACACCTGCTCACCTGCTTTCAAAGCTTTCAAAGCAGGAATTAAAATCCAATTTTACCTTGAATCATTATCATCATCTTCATCATCCTGTAATGTTCTGGCCATCAGCTGTGCTTCCCTAACCCTGAGTTAACTGTGTGTGTCTGTGTGTGTGAGAGAGTGAGAGAGAAAGAGAGAGAGTGTGTGTTCTGAATGTGTATGAATGAGTGTGAGGACCTCATGACTTCAACTATAGCATCACAGCAGGTGAACCTCCCCACAAACACACACACATGGATGGTAACATGAATGATGTGTTCACTGTCAAATCAGATTCGGAGGACATTTGCTTTATGATTATAATTTCAATCATATATATATATATATATATATATGTGTATATATATATATATATATATGTATATGTATGTATATATATATATACACACATTTGCCAGTTAAAAAAACAGAGGCAAGTGGAAATTGTTTTAGGCTTTGAACACAGCATAGAAACAAAACCCATCTAACACAACAAACGGTGACCTCCATAAACAGTCAGACACAGACAACATGACAAACATAAACTCACCTGTTTCTGCTGTGTATTCCTACACAAATCCAAGAGACACCAGAGTCTCAGCAGTGTGTCTGTCTGTCTGATGAGCTCTCTCTCTCTCACGCTCTGTCCCTGTCTCTCTCTCCTTCATTTTGTTTGTCTGGTGTCTTCTGGCTTCGTCTTGCTTTGCCTCTCTGAATGAAACTTGAGAGGGCAGGTACTGTGTCATCTCACTCACTCACACACACAACCACACACACACACACACACACACACACACACAGGTTTTTGTATATTCACGGGGACCCAACCATCATCAAAATAATTTGCTCCCTACTTCTTACTTGTAACCTAACCAGCAAAAATGAGTTCTAGGGCCAAACCTGAACCATACCTACATACCTTGGGACTCTATAAGCACAGCTGTCTAATTCAAATACCTTGGGATGGGGTCTGGGAGCTTACAGTGGACCCATTTCACCTCAGTCTTCTGGACATTTTCCCAGGGCCACAAAACACATGGAGAGATTCCACTGCAAAGATACATATGGCCAGCATGCATCAGGTGGCTCATTCTTGTGATGAATGCAGTCAATGCAAAGACCAGTATACTCCCTCACTTGCTGAGCAATTCAAGCCTCAACTGAAGTTCTTTTGTCCTTTGTGGAGACTGGAGTGTTTACATGAGTGTGGGTCAATACAAAGTGTTTACACAACATCTATTGTCAGAGCCCAACTTGTGCTCAGCAGCTCATAGGGCCTCCCACCAGCCAGCTGAGGCAGAGGGCATGGTGGTTGAGGGGCGGTACTACCCCTGAAGCACTGACATAGGGCCCAGGTGTCTACAATCAACTGGACAATCAGGTGATTGCCAGCCCTTTTATACTCTGCAGAAGCGGAAAGAAAGAGTTGTACTGGAGCTGCAGACAGATCAAGAGTACAGGAAGAGAAAGCACAAAGGAGCAGGAAAAAAAGGTTAGTGGCTGACTCCACCCTCCACTAACCTCTGGACTTTTGTGTGTTCCCCTCTCTCTACCCAGAAGAGGCAAAGCTGAGCCCTCTGACAGGCCCTTGAGCAGAACAAGATTTAACTAGTCTATTTTCCCTCATGCCTTCCTTTTCCAAGCCCTCACTTGTTAAGAATAAAAAGAGCCTGAGTTGGTTTCACTGCAGCTCTCATCTGGTCTTGTCTGTTTCTCTGCCTACCCAATGCACAGTGGCATGGCTAGGTGGCCACACTACACTAACCCAATTAATGTTAATTGGAACTAATTAATTATATTATCTGGTGATGAATGGTGATAATCCTTGTAAGTGGCACTGGCAAATAAGAATTGCCATCGATGATTGTTGTATATTTAAATGTTGTCAATTATTTACAGCATTGTTGTGTAGAACATTATCATGGAAAACACAACAACGTAAAATCTCTTGTGTTGGATCTCCACCTGGTGGAATATTTAAAAATTGCTGCCAGTTTCCTGTTAGTATTTATAGGTGTTAATCTGTAGCAGTAACCCAGCCAGTATATGAGTGGGCCACAAACTTCAAAGTTGAATAACTTTTGATAGGAATGTGCTAGAGAATTGAATAACACAAAACAACATGTAGCACCTGTATCAAGTTAATTTAGTATTAAGACTAGTAAACACCGTATTAATACCTAATGATGTCAAGGTGAAATATAACACAATCAGACGTTTTAATAGGCTACTGACCAGAAGTGTAGAATACGCTCAAGGTGGGAGTGGACAGGATACTGAGATTTGTGTTTAAATGGCACCATATACATACCTAACCCTAACCCACATACAGATAATAAATGACATACAAGAATAATTAAAGTCCCGTTATGTAAAAGTGCAGTTATGTACACCTGCCTTAACCCTAACCCCCTAACCCTAACCCTAGGACCCTGCAGGGGGGTCTGCTTCTAAGCTGGGATGGGTCTGGGGTCCAGTTCCTGGCTGTTGGGGGCCCACAGTGGCCAGGCTGTGTGTAACCAGGTGTGAAAGACACACAGTTAAATGAATAGAGTAAAAGATGAGAAACAGTATTCATTTTCTTTATCTTTATTTGTTTACATCAGCAAAGTGTTAAATGTCCTATTGCATTTGAATGCACCACTCAGTTCACATGATCTCACGTGGGAGTACCTAGCTGT